>JARQOC010000010.1:14570242-14618953 GCA_033576535.1 Allobates femoralis
CGTGTGGAGGTTGTGAGAGTCACAACCAACTGTAAAAGCCTGGCCGCTGCAGATCCCGTGAAGACTGATGAAGACACACGAATGAAGGAAGATCGGGATTAATCCATGCTGGACCACAATGGAGCCGATGCTTGCGCACAGAACTTTTATTCACACACATGGAACATACCTTTGCCTACGCGTTTCGTGAAGATTGATGCCCTGAAGAAGTGGCCAGGGGGCCACGAAACGCATAGGCAATTGTATGTTCCATGTGCATCGGCTCCATTGTGGTCCAGCGCGGATTAATCCTGATCTTCCTTCATTCGTGTGTCTTCATTAATTTATTATGAATCTCCTCGTTTTTCCAATACTTTGCAACTTTTAAAAGCCTTTACAACAGTTTTGTGGCATAAAAGTTTCAATGAATCACCCCCTTCCTGTGCTGCTGTACATGGTTGACCAACGCCGCAGTTCGGCATATATATACCATAAATGTCAAGAGCATTTAAACATGTTCTGTCCAATGTAAAAAAATATATCATAATTATAAAGGTTCATTCATGGTTATTTTTGTATTAATATTATATTTGTTGTGCTTACTATAATTTTGTATTGTTTCCAGCAGGGAATATTCTTCCAGTATTGGATAATAGGTTTCAGAGTCAGGGGACTGTTTATCTTCTCTACGCCAGGGACAGACGCAGCACATCTATCAAACACAGCATCCCTCCTTCTTGTGACTAAAGGCCTTTCCCTGATGGATTTTGTGCTGCTTCTTCCTTTATTGCATGGTATCGGGAAAACTTTCATAAATCACAGACTTGTTTGCATTGTAGTCTCAATTTTTTCACACCTGCACTGAGCTTCACTCCACACGAAGTCTAACAAGGAAAAATCTGCCACCAACTTGGTGGTAAACAGAGGCAATTTTCTTCTGAAAGTTAAACTAATTTAACAGTTATGTTTTGGTTTTTATTATTCTCGACATTTTATGTCATTGAACCCTTTATACTGGTATAAAAATAATTAAAACAATGTGGTTGTCATAATGGATGATATTCTAATGCAATGAAATAATATTACAATTCTCACAAATCACTGAAAATGCATTTCTTGTAAGTTGCCAACTGGTTTTTAAGGCCCTGTCACACCTGGCGACGGGGCTGGAGATGTCAGCGGCGACTGGCGGGTGTGCTCACGTTTTTGGCACCCCACCAGTGTCGCCGACCCCCATTTACATGGGGCGACATCTCCAGCCCGTGCCGGCGAGCTGACAGGCGGCATCGCCGCCGGGGTGTCTGAAAACCCCAGCGGCGATGCGGGACAATGGGAGCCTATGGCTCCCATCGCCTGTCAAGTCGCCGGCGGTCGGTTACATGGGGTGATGTGTGCACATCGCCCCAGATCGGTCGCCTGGTTTCAGAGCACTACTCTGAAACCAGGCAACCTCCCGGCAGTGCCGACATCGCCCCTTTACATGAGGCAACGTAGGGGCGATGTCGCCGCCGATAGGCCACGCCCCTACATCACCTATGTAATGATCGGTGATGTCGCCCGTGTGACGGGGCCTTAACTCTCTGATGCATTATTGACAGTGATGGGCGAACCCAAACTGTAGAGTTTGGGGTCCGTGCCGGACAACTAGTGTTTGGGCATAGATCCCGAACACAGACTTTCCTGATAAGTCTGTGTTACAGTTCGGGTTTGGTTCTGGGGAGGGTGTAGTTGTAAAAATAAAGAAAATAGTTATTAAACAGCATTATACTTACTGCGTTCCACTAACCTGCTAAGTCTACTTCTGGTGCAACTCATTAACTTCCTAGATATTCACTAAAGAGGGGCCCAACAGCAGCAGAGCTGAAGATATTCCCTGAAGGTTATGACGGAGGGAGGGTTTTTGTTAATTAAAGATGGGAAACAGGGTTGTCGTGTTTTAGTTCTAAACATTTTTTTTCGGTGCTGTGATTTGTTACTGCTTACTAGAAATTCATAGGGGGTGGGTCTAATATTGGCCTAACACTATGAATTTCGGGCTTGGTACCAGCTGCCAATACAAAGCTGGCATTAACCCCTTTATTAACCAGTGTGCCACCACCACCAGGACCATTTGAAAAGTCGGGGTACACTGTCAGAAAATGTCACTTCTATAAATGTGCCATTTTTGGGGGCAGATAAGGGTTGCGAATAACAGCGGGGAGAAGAAGAAAGCTTAGGTCACCCTATACTGAAGATTCAAGCCCCAGCTGCTTAGTAATACCTGTCTTGAAACCAAAAATACAGCAAAGCCCCATGTAATTGTAGCACCCCTGTGACCAGGCAGCCACAGGGTGAACTGCAGCGGGACAGGTAAGACGGTCAATTCCAAACAACATCCACGCATACACACTCCGACCCTGAGCCAAGTTACTCTATGTCAAGCAAGGGGTGCAGGAGTAGCACAAGTGGATGGGAAGTAGTCAGAATCTGGAAAAGTGGATGGAGGAACAGTAATAAAACACTGGAACACTAAGTTGACGATTGAGACGTCGATTGAGACGATTGAGTGAATCCCTGGAGGGTGGAGGAGTAGGGAAGCCTCCCCAAGCCGAGACACCCCTCAGCTAAGTTCAGACTGCGACAGAGAACGAGGGGGCCCGGCGGCCTGCACCACTAATGGTTGATTGGGAGCCCAAAAAACTTAGAATTGTTGATGGTAGAAGGAGCCAGGTGAGCCCAACTAACCCGGGTCACTGGTGGCTGGGCCAGAGAAACCAGAGTGTCGGCTCTGTAGATGTGGCCAGGACCGCTTTAAGTCCCTAACCACAAGACATCTTGGCGGGGTGCAGGAGCTCCATGACCCGTGACCCACTACTGCTACGGACTAGGACAAAGCCATCGGACTAGGGATGGTGACGCTGACTAAGGAATGACACACCATAGAGCCCGTGATGGCCAGTCTGAACCCGTATGCGAGGGAGAGAGAATAGAAAGGCCCAAAAGGTACACAGAGGGGAATGACACAGAGGAAATGTTCTTGCTGCAGTAAGAGCCTGAGCCCGAGACTGTGGAGTGGACCCGGTCCACCATGTAAAGGTACCTTTACAAGCGGCAACTTTTCTAGGAATTTCACTGGCAACTTACTGGTTGCAGTGAAATCATGGACACATTGTTCTATCTTGTTGCTGTGTACAAATGGAACAATGTCTCCATGATTTCACTGCAACCAGTAAGTTGCCAGTGAAATTCCTAGAAAAGTTGCCACGTGTAAAGGAACCTTTAGGGTGCTAAAGAACTGAATTGTGAACTGTAACTGTGAGTGTTGGAAGTAAAATCTCGGGCAAACCCAAAGAACTGTGTGTGTTCTTTACTGGGACGACAATTACAGCGGCTGACTGGCGGAGCCATACTCCTGCTGCTTGTGCGCTCTGGTTGGAGGAGCTGCGTGAAGAGGAGAAGTGCAGCATCCTGGGCGTGCAGGACATCTCCCTCTGCCCGGGTACCCAGCCCTACCCGTGAAGGGGTCACCATCCGGCTGCCGCCACTACCACCATGCCCAGCAGATTCCACAGCAGCGGTGGCCACATTGGCCACGACCCACGGATGGCATCACGAATTACACCTCATAAACTTTATTAATTTTCTTCCCATACCCTTTGTAGTTTGCCGCACCTGGGGCCACAGAGCAGGGCCACACCACTGTGGCAACCTCCTGAGACGGCACGGTCCGGCCCGTCCACTAGCGGGTGGGACATAATTTATTTTAATTATTTCATGAAATTCATGAAATAATTAAAAAAAGGGATTCCCTATATTTTTGGTTTCAAGCCAGGTAAAAATAGGCAGCTGGGGGTAGGAGGCAGTCCGTACCTTCCTGCTGTGCCTGCCTGGCATACGAAAATATGGCGAAGCCCCATGACATTTTTTAAAAATTATTTCCAGGAATAATTTAATAAAAAAGGGCTCAACTGTTTTGCGGTTTTGGTGCTTTTTGGGGCAAGGAGATTCAGATGAACATATTGAACACAAAGCACCAAAAAAACCATGAAATTAACAAAAAAAAAAAAAACATGTCACAGTTTTGGTGCTTTTTTTGGCCAGGAGAAGACGATGAACACAAAATTGCACCAAAATTGCATAAAACCCATGGCAAAAACCACATCATGGTTTTGGTGCATCAATTCTCTGTGACAGCGTCTGTGATTGGCTGTTGGGTCCCTCTGCAGTGAATATCCAGGAAGTTAATGAGCGGCCCCAGAAGTACAAGTGGGTGAACCCTGTCCATTGGATAGTGTGAGCCCTGTCACTCAGGCGGCAAGCTGGCAGGGGGAGCGGCTGTGTAGAAGGTGGCGGCGCCATATGCACACAGCGTTCCCCTGTCATGGCACCGGCGGCAAGGGGCAGGCAAGACCCGCCGAGCCGCACCCCCCCCCTCCCCGGGCCTCACCTGCGGCTAAAGGGGCGGTGGTGCTGGGCTCTGACAGCACACTCCCCCCCCCGATCCTCAGCCTGTGGCTCAGGCAGGCTTGGTGCACCCCTGGGTGCGGATTCAAGTTTGAGCAACTTTCAGCCCCGAACCCGAACTTTAAATAAAGTTCGGGCGAGTACGCTGAGCCGAACATCGGCAGGTTCACCAATCACTATAATCATTGACACCAATAGACAAACAATGCTATGTAAGAAAGTCTTACCATGATGATCCTTTATCTTCAGAATCTGCTCAGTGATTTGAGCTGCCAACTTTTCCTTTTTGCTAATAATTAAGGAGAAAAAGGAGGATACTCTTGTCTGCCAAGTTACAACAACAGTGGATCTGTCGCCTGAGCCCAGTCACTATCACTACAAGTCTCTAACATACATTTCACTTGCCAAGTCCCTGCTGCACATACAGTGTGAAAAGACTGATTACCTAAATTGGGTCAAATGCTGCTCTTATCCCATTACTTCAAGAGTAGAATAAAACACATGTAGATTCAAAGCATTGAAACCAAAACATTTATTATAAGTAGAGTTGGGAATATGTATTCTAGTGGAATTGAATTTTATAAGAATTTCTGCTCTATGTAATATACATTTTTTATAGTAATTTGCCCATACAAATTCATTAAAATAGCTGTCTTATGGCAATAATTTTTCTTACCCATAGAAAGCTGGTACATGGTTAAAGCACCACTCCAGCATTTTTTTTTTCAGCACTGCAGTGGCACTTTAAATGTAAGCCCCTGCCCCTGGTCATACACTCACCTTCCTGTGTCTACACTGCTTAGCGACACCACTCTAGTCTTGCAGTGCTGGACTGGCCGGAAGTCAGAAGTTATATCACAAGCTCTCAGTGCATCTCTATGGGAACCAGAATGAGGCTCTAATAGAGATGTATTGATTTGTGACCTTACACTTGAATGTTGAGGGTATGTGCTCAAGGTCCGGACGCAGCTCCTCTGGACCTAAGTGACCCTTAGGTGTACTAAGTGACACTTAGTACAGTTGCCCTGTACTCACCATGTGCGGCGGGTGCAGGGCGCCTTCTCCCTGCCATCACCCGATGGGAGCCGCTTCCTACTCCTCAACCTGAAATGAACATGCGGAAGAGGAGGAGCGGAGTGCTGGCAACCTGCACCACAGCTGAAAGAACGCTGCAGTCAGGTTCAGCATAGTGGGCATGGGATCTCTTAAAATCCAATCCACTATGCTGATACTTTACGTCGCAGCATTTTGGACACAGTGGCAACATGCTGCGTCCAAAACGCTGCATATCCTTACCGCGAGAATGCTGCCTAAAAAAACATGGATCCTGCAGAAATTGACAATGAACAAAAAAGTTGTGTTTGCCCAACTTTTTTGGCAACAGATCTTTGCAGGATCCATTCTAACGGATGATTACTGGACAGGTGAACTCAGCCTTAGATGTATCAAAGTGGTTTATGCTGTTACATTGGATGTATGTAAATTGTGTCTTCAGTGAGGAAGTAGAGGGACTCTAGTGCCACCTATTGAAAGTAGCAATACTACTAGTCAAAATGTACTTTTTAACAAACCTTTCTATAAAACAGGATTTATGCCATATCAGAACCCCAATCTTAGACGCTGCATTTTCAGGTGATTGCCCCTTATCAGTGCATTATATGGCATCTGATATTGCTGTATGAGGGGCTTGGACAAGACCAAGGGAATAGCTATTCTCATTGAGGGGTTTAATCCTTCATGCTAGCAGTGAGGAGACTTTAAGCCGCAATACTCCTCAGAGAAATGACTTATGATATATGTGATATATATGACACATTTTTACACTGACTAGTTTAAATTTACAATAACTAATAGTTTTATTACTTTATGCCAGATATTTGTTTCAAAGTTTTGGGAGTTTCAAGTTAGGTCAAACCCTTAAGGTACCTTTACACGCCACAACTACGGTGTAGCAACTGAGAGGCAATCCGGATTTCCGTCACCGTTGCCCTGAAATTGCTACGAAATTCCAGCGTGTGATTGTGGAATGCGATGGTGATTTTTAAAGTTGCTCCTAGTTGCAGTTTCTGAGCATTGTTTAAAAACCAGAGGCAACCCAGAAGGTGAATTGTCCTGGTTTCGCGTGTGAAGGGGCGATAGGGATGGAATCTGCGTCACCTAGTGATTTCCCAGGGGCGTGCCACAGCGTGCTGGATACCGCGCCCCGTCAGTGATGATTGGTGGTGGCTACTGTGTTCCCATTGGCTGTCCCTTCACAGGGCGCCATATTTGAAGAGCTGTCCATTCACTCCACACAATTGCAATGGCGTCATGTATTAGCCAGCCTTCCTGCGCAGGCTGCCCAATCATGACGCTATTACGTTATGTAATCAGTGTGTTTGGGGCGCGGAATACATAAGTCTGTCACGCCTATGTACTTGCGGCGCTGAACATGTACGCCCACATACCTTTGGGGATTGCGGCATCAGGAGTCAACCGGATGTTTCCAAATGTTGGTGTGGAAACTTCCGGGATGCTACATCACCTTAGGTTGAGGGTGCAATTGCAGCGTGTACATGCGGCTTTGGCGTTCGGACGCAACCGTCAAAATCGTGCACGCGCACGTTTAGTTGCCTCCGATCGCCGGCAATAGTTGCTGCGTGTAAAGGTACCTTTATGGTAAACCACTGTTTTAGAGAATACGCACTCTCTTTTCAGACAAGGTACAGAATTGTCTAAAACAAAGGGCTCAATAAGAAATTAACATTTTACCTAGAAAGCTGCAAATCCAAATTCCATGTATTTTGTCTGAAGGATTGACACAAGTGAGTTGTTCACTAAATCAACTATTTGAACACATGAAAGACATTTTATTCTCAAATAATGCAAAATTCTGGCCATACGTGTTATATATCTCCCCGTTACGACTTCGCTTGTGTTTGGCCTCAAAAAGTGCACAAAAAACCTAAATGTAATAACTCGGCCTAAGCTGTAGAACGTTTTATTATCCATTTGGCTTTAATGTGTACTTTAGCCTTATCCACAATTTTGCAACTACAGAAAGTGCTGATTCAATGTTTTCCACCTGGTTAGTTTTCTTATTGTGTCATTATTAAGTAAAAATGTTGATTTTACTGCCCGGCCTATTGAAACTTTATTGTGATTATTACTAATATTACATTGTGATAGCATAGAGATAAATGATAGCGTACTGTTGGGTAGTGCACTCAGAGCACCGCTATGTGGTGTATTTAGGAAGCATTGTTCTCTTCCCAGCCAACAAATCTTAAACCATAGATTTTCATGGAAATATGTGGAAAGCCTATACTTATAGTTTGTCTGAATTAGGCTGTGGTCACAGTACCATTTTTCACATGCATTTTTGGAGACCTGCGTTTTCAAAAACGCATGTAAAAAACGCACCCATAGGCCCCCATGTTAAAAAACGCATGCCTTAATAGCCAAAAAGCATGTGTGACTGTCCATGCGTTTTTGGAGCATATCCAAAAACGCATGCGTTTTTTAATAAGGGGCCTTATGGAAAACGCATGCAAAAACGCATGTACAATTAATGCCATTCAAAAACGCATGCGTTTCCCATAGGAGCATTTCCGGAAACGCATGCATTTTTTTAACATGGGCTCCTATGGGAAACGCATGCGTTTTTGAATGGCACTAAAAGGTACTAATTGTACATGCGTTTTTGCATGCGTTTCCCATAGGAACCCATGTTATAAAAACGCATGCGTTTTCTACAAAAACGCATGCGTTTTTCAAAACGCTCAAAAAAATACTACAAGCACTATTTTTATGTGCAGATTCAAAAACGCAGCCAAAAACGCAGGGAGCCATCAGAGACCTTAAAAAACTCATGCTGACATGAAAAAGGCATGTAAGAAAGCATGCATTTTTAAAAGGCACTAAAAAAACTGTGACCACAGCCTTATTCATGGAAAATAAGAGAACTCTGAAGATTGGGAAGTGTCTGATTGTACTTGGTATATAATAAAATAATTGGATTACACTAGTTAACATGGGAGCACAGCATGATTGGAGATGAGATATAGCAGCACTATCTGAGTAAGTGTATCAATGTTTGGCACCTGGTACCACAGATAAGCTTTACAAGCACATTATCCATCTCCGGAATGAGGAGGGGTGAGCTGCCATGCTTGTGTTCAGAGATCTTATACTGTAAATAAAGAAAATAGAGATCCATCCAGAAAGGAATTGGTAATAATCACTGTGCGGATAGAAGGAACAAAGGCACTGGTGCAAAAACTGAAGTGGAGCTGATTAGTAAGTGAACACATCCCCGAGTTGCTCAGTCTGCAGTATGACAAATCCATTCAGTAACATAGTGCAGGGAGGGGTCGCCTGAGAGGACGACGGCACCGTTTCACGCTACTTGCGCTTCCACGGGTCCAAAGCTTTGGACCCATGGAAGCGCAAGTAGCGCGAAACGTCCTCTCAGCCGACAGCTCCCTGCACTATGTAACCCCGCAAGCTTGAATAAAGCATCACATTGCAAGATCCAGGTGATTGCCGTCTTCCTTTATTACTGAATGTAATAATCACTCTTATTCCATGTTAGGTGGAGTAGGAGATAGATGTTCTAGAATAATAGAATCACAGAATGGCAGAGTTGGAAGGAACTTCCCAGGTAGAGATGAGCAAACTTTTCTGAACAAGGTTTGCCAATTTCAAAATTGACACAAAATTGATGAATCAGTTTGTAATCAGAAAACCTCAGCGATTTACTAAAAAAAACCCCAGTGAATACGACTTTGATTCGGGAAGACTATAACATTTTAAAAAGACCCTAAAACTTTCCTTCAAGGTTTGGGGTTTAAACTCTTGATGGAAGACTCAGCGGCTGAGAACTTTGCTAGCCTAAGGTTACAGCCATTGGGTCTTCCAGTTTCTTTCAACATGATGAATTTAAGGGAGCTTTAAAATGCATGTATTAAGCTTCCTTGAGTTTGCAGGAGTTGGGACACTTGAAGGCTGTGAAAGGAAGAGTATGTGATGTGCCAGCAGCTGTAAAATCCAGGAACATTAAAATCTCCTTTAAATGTCCTTTTAAAAGGGCTTGTGTTTTTTTTATTGCAGATGGTAAGCATTCTGCAACACATGGTATGAGGAGGAGGATGAGGAAGAGGAGGAAGTAGGAGATGCAGAAGTCCCTGTTTCCCAGTCATGTGTATCACCACTGCCAGAGGCATTTGACTTGAGCCCCCTCCTGTCTGCAGAGCATTGCTCCTGTGCAGCCTCCTCTCACCTGTATCCTGGAGATCAGCTCTTGGGGGCTCAGTCCGGGCTTCTCTGTCACCTCTATGTTCCCTTGTGATCGCAGGATGTGAGAGGCAGAGAATCACTGATGAGGACACGTCTGATGTGAGACAGCGGCATGATGTCTCCTGTGCTGACACTGCAGCAATTAAAGTGCCTGTGATGATGTCACAGTCATGTGATATAGCCCCGCCCATACCAGTGACATCATCTCAGGTCCTGCAAGCCGTGGGGGGAGGAGAGAGAGAGAGAGACTGTGCAAGGACTCGCAAAGGCATTGCGAGTGAGGCAGCCACGGACACGACGACGGAAACAGCGCCGAATATGACGGAAGTGGCCTTAGGGTAATTATATATTAGATTAATTAAAAACTCATGCAAATCTGTCTGTTAATAGGCTACCATTCGCTTCGTTAAGCTTTAGTTGTATAATGATTGTGTAGAACTGGTCAGATGTACAATTATATTTGTTATCTCTAAGGGCGGCTTCACACTGCGGTCAGGTCCGGGGCTGTCAGGGATGAACCTGACAGCCCCGGACTGGATCTGAACACAGAACCGGAGGGCAATCCGGCCCTATAGACTCCCATGTTAGGGAGCGCCGGATTGCTCCGGATACTGCCGGACAGATGTAAACCGGATGGCGGATAGCTGCCATCCGGCTCCATCCGGCCCCATAGGATACTATGGGGCCAAAATCCGGACAGCCCCGGACCGGACCTGAAGCCACCCTAATAGAACACTTGTAATTACATTCTGTCCTTTTTAATGATTAATCTTGATGTTTTTAGATTTGTAAGTATTGGATATCTTTTTCATATTAGTAAATCACCATTAGACCTGTTTACTGGTTCATAGTACTCGGTCAATAATTCAGAAAGGTTTTATGCCGTCTTTTATTTTTTATCTTCTAATCAGAAGTTAATTGTAAGGCATTGCCTCATTTATGGATGCCGTTATCTCTCCATTCACAGGTACTCTAGCTGGGTAGAGGCTTTTGTAATTGCCTCTTTGAATTTGCTTACATGAAACTTCCATGTGAAAGAAATATCACCTGGCTCTTTTGATTAAAAATATTCTCAAGTTCAGTGATGAAAACCCAAGTAAAAACATTATTTTCAACCCTTATTATAATATTATTTCAAGTACATTTTAACACTGAAAGGGAACCAACCACCAAGGTTTAACCCCCTGTAAATCAGTGCAGCAGGTGATTGACATATGCAGCATGACATCACTGTTTGGGTTTGCTTTTTGTTTCATTCCTCCCCTGTGGGCTTGTCTTTCTACTGTAAGCCAAACCCTTCTCCCTTCAACATTTCAGAAAAAGTATACGTAGAAGGTCTGATAGAAAACACAGCCGGAGATGAGAGTGAGCTCATATTCTCACCGGTCTATCAACTGCAACATGTTGGAGAAAAGTGTGCCTGGCTGCAATCATGCAATGCATGCTTCCTTTGCTATGGGTAGCATGAATCAGGTTTGCATTAAATGATTATTCCCAACCCAGAAATGTATTCACCTCAGGGATATACATCTATGTCCAGAACGATGATCCTCTGACCTGGTCTTGATAGTGGCTCTCTGTCTGTTTCTGTAAGTCCTCTTCATTAACAGCAGCTGCAAGACATTGCTGGTGTCTGAGATAGAAATACTGTACACCTCTAAGTGCATAATTGAACAAACAGCTTTAATAACTAATAAATACACTTATCAAAAGGGGAGAAAACTAGCTTAAAGAGGATATCCATAATTTAAAAAACAAAACGTGCCTAAGCACTTACAGGAAGGTAGCTGCCACCTACTGGCCTGTTGTGCTCGGCACCGTTCACCACCGACACGGAGTAGTCTGACACTGCTTGTGTCGCTATTTTTCAACTTTTGCTGACATGGCAACCGAGTGGTGGCTTCTTCCCTCTGTAGATGGGTACATAGCCAATGTCACGCTCATTGACAGCTGGCTCCCCCAATCAGATAGCAAGGAGCTGGCTGTCAAACTGCCACGCGCTTAGTTTGCGCTGACATCGCTGGATGCTGCCGTATGTGTTGCTTTCCTTTAACTGTGCTGTTATTGTGTTAGCAACCTTTAAGCACTATGCTTCTTACCACTAGGCAGTCTCATGTACATCAACAAAACACTAGTGAACATTGTCATCACTTGGGCCAATAATTACATTTTTTAAATATATTTAATGCCTTCAAAACTAATTCATGGAAATTGAGAATCCCAGCAACTGATGAATAACTTCTCATTTGTTAATTTAGTATCACATGATTTCATTCTGGCAGCATTATTAATGGTGGGTTTACACGTCCCGATATCGGCCCGATATCGGAGTCAACGACGCGAGAGCGCGCTTTTCCCGCCATCGCATCGCCGGTTTAGACAGCCCGATATTGGGATACAACGTCCCGACGATGTGTACGCCCCCCAACCCAGGAACGACCAGTTAACATGGTAGTGAATGGGTGACGTGGGCGTACACATGGTAGTTGGGCTGTCACACGGGACGATGCGGCTACAACGGCCATCCGATATCGGGAGGTTGAATAGCACGCTCATTCAACCCCGATATCGTTCTGGCATCGTTCCAGCATCGCATTGTACGTTCAAACCGTACAACGCGCAAACGATATCGGGTCCAACTCCCGAACCACGTGACTTTTGGTCGGAGTTGGGTCGGAGTTGGACGCCGATATCGCGACGTGTAAACCCACCATAAGAGTTGCCACTATGAGAGATGAGCGAACCCTTTGAAGTTTATTTCCGGTTTGGTTCGCTGTTTTAGCCCCAAAAAAACGGAAAATTTTAGGGTTATATTAAATTTCAAACATCTTCCCAAACAATGCCACGTTTGCCGATTTTCTTGGTAATTGCTCAGGCTTTCAACAGCATACAAAATCTGCAATGTGTCAAAATCAAAATGGACTAACACGTTCAGGGAAAGTTCGCTCATCTCTAGCCACCAATAGTAAAAATGTAGCTTAAAGTCTATGTACCCCTGTGGACATCCCTTCATAATAGTTAAAGGGAATGTGTCAGGTTGATCTTTAGGAAAAGTATTCGTAAAGACCGTTCATAATATTCAAATATGCTTTAAGTAGTTAATGGGGCGTTAGTTCCCTGACGGGTTAGCCTACTTAGCATGTTATCACACCCCTGTGGACATGATAACATGTTTTACAAAAGTCTGCATCCTCACCAACACTATACATAGCTCACGCATGTGCAGGTCCGTCTCGCATAGCATTGGGTTTCTGAAGCCGAGTGTATGCACATGTTGCAGGGCTTGAAGGCTGGCCGGAATGTTATATACTAGCTGGCTCTCACTATGTTATAGGACTAAATCTGGGTATCAATCATGTCCTTTCTGATTATAATCAATGTTCAGTACCTATATAACGTCTATCTGCAGCCAGGATGCATACACCCTCAGATGCTCAATGCTGTAAGGAGCAGAGCTGCACAAAGCATGAGCTTCGTATAGCGCTGGCGGGGACGCAGGCTTTTCTTAAGCTTGTTATCATGCCCACAGTTGTGTGATAACATGCTAAGTGGCTGACTAGTAAGAGAAATTACGCCCCTCGACTAGTCAAAGCCCTACTTTGCACCTCATAAATGGACATTAGGATTACCTTTACTACAGATGTGTTTATGCGTCCTACTACAGGAAAGGAATGTTAGGCAGGGAATTTTGATATGCGTCCACAACTATTAGTGGTTCAGGGGACACAGCGGACCGGACAGGTAGCTTTTAATCTTAGTGTAATGGTTTCAAGGTAATGAATTATAAAAGGGTTAATAAATTTAAATAAATGCTAGGTGTCCTTAAAGGGGTTATCTGGGACTTTTTATAAAAACAAAGTATCCAAGCACTAACACATAGGTAGCTGCTACCTACCTGCCTGTTGTGCCATCACCAGTCACCACCGCACCCTCCCCGTCACAAAGTGGTTACAGAATGTTCCTGCCAGTGACATCATGGAGGGATAAACAGAGCAAAGCGGAAGAGCAGATGCTTTTTTTGTGCTCTGCTCTACAGAAATGGGCGCATAGCAGACATCACTCTGTTAGTGTCACGCTTGGGAGGTGAGGGAATCAGGTAATTTAATGGTGTGATGGGCAAAGAGGGTCAGGAGAGCCTAATCTGACTCTGATGCTGGGCTCCATGGCTTTCCCTGATGTCGGAGGTACCTCTGATGGTGAGGAGTTCCGAGCCGCCACCCTGAACCCTAGACTCCTGATTATCTCTAGGCTGAGGGCCCCTACCTCAACCCACAGGTCAGGGATCACAGCTTCTCCCAGGGCAATAAAACTCCAGGAGAGGCTTCAGCAGAGCAGCAAGACTTCTTCTCAGCTCAATGATCAAGAGCCAGCTAACTCTTGACAGAGGAGAGGGAAAGCTATTTAAAGCCAGAGGGAGGGGATTCCACCTGAGTCACACGTCAACCACTCAACCAGCAGCTGAACATAATAGTGAATGCAGTTCTGAAGCACAACACAGGAGTCAGGACCTTCACACCAATCCCTCATGCAGCCCTTAATGTACCGTCACACACAGCAATTTTGCTAGCAATTTCACTGGCAATTTGCTAGTTTCAGTGAAATCATGGACACATTGTTACATTTGTACACAGCAACAAAATAGAACAATGTGTCCATGATGTCACAGCAACCAGCAAATAACCAGTGAAATTGCTAGCAAAATTGCCGTGTGTGACGGTACCTTCATAGACAAACTCGCTAAAAATAACAAGCTAAGCAATGTTTCTCTGACTTGTGTGTCCAACTTTTCATTTTACCTTTGGTTTAAAGGCCCCGTCACACCTGGCGACAGGGCTGGAGATGTTGGAGGTGACTGGCGGGTGTGCGCACGTTTTTGGCTCCCCGCCAGTGTCGTCGTCCCCCATTTACATGGGGTGACATCTCCAGCGCCACGCCGGCGACCTGACAGGTGGCATCGCCGCCGGGGTGTCTGAAAACCCCAGCCTTTCAGCTCGCCGGCAGCCAGTTACATAGGGCAATGTGTGCACATCGCCCCAGATCGGTAGCCTTTTTTCAGAGCACTGCTCTGAAACCAGGCGACCTCCCGGCGGCGCCGACATCGCCCCTTTACAAGAGGCAACGTAGGGGCAATGTCGCCGCCGATAGGCCATGCCCCTATGTCGCCTATGTAATTGGCGGCGATGTCGCCCCATGTGACGGGCCCTTAATAAGTATATTTTGTTAAACCGTTACACGGTTACACGGCAAATGGTCTTCAGGTATTATGATCTATGTTTTACATACCTTTATCCTATATCTTACAGCCCTTGCTGAAAAATGTTGTGTGGCCATTTCAGAAATTCTTGGACTTATTTTTCTGCCTAATGAATAATCCTTTTACTGTCAATCACTTTTAGGCTAAGTACATTTGCCCTTGATTTGTTCTTTGCTTTCTTTGTTATGGTGTAAACTGTACTTTATTCCGTGATGAAAGTATACCAATTCATTGTAAGAAGAGAGGTAATGACATATTGCTACATTTAGATCAACATGTGATCAAACATCAAAATCAGCTCCTGCTGTTGTTTCAACATATGTTATTCTGATGTGATAACTGTGACACCCTGACATTGCAGGGAGCAATATGTCTTACTTTTGAAATGTATTAAAAATATCATTAATGCACATAAGGGAATCATTCATGAACAATCATTCAAGTCAGAAATTTAATGATGACAAACCCGAATGGTGAAATGTTTTTATATTAATATGTATACCAAGCTGTTCCAAACACACCAGTCTGCTACATCTTCCTTTTAACAATCTTAAATGCAAGTAACGGGGTAAACATTAGGGGGCCACTTGAGAATAGCTCCCCACAAAAAAGGGCAGGCTGGGGCAGAGCGGTGGGACCAGAGCTGTGCGGAGGAGTCGTGGTGGTGTGCGGTTGGTGCCATCATGTTCTCTGTGTCTGGTTTCATTCATTCCCAAACTGTAACTGGTCGCAAACGTTTAAAACTTTAAGAAAATTGCCGTGGATCTCCAACCACAACCATTTTCATGAAGTCTTAAACTTTTGCGACCAGTTACAGCTTGTGAATGAATGAAACCAGACACAGAGAAAATGGTGGCACCAACCGCACACCACCACGACTCCTCCGCACAGCTCCGGTCACGCTGCACTGCCTCCATCCTCTGTGGACCCGCCGTGATGCCTGCCTCTGGCTCCTCTATGTAATATTGCCATGTTTCAGGCCATTTCTAGAAACCCTGAAACTCGTTGACTAATAAATCAATATTATATTCACCCTTTCATGTCTCATTGCAGTTTTAACCCTTCATCCTTCCCTACTTTAATTTTCTGAAATAATGACCTTTGGGTTGTCATTGGCTGTAGGCCATAATCATCAACATTTACAAAAATAACACTTGACATAGATCACTCTGTAATGACTCTATATAATATATATTTCACTTTTTGTATTGGATTACTGAAGTAAATTAACTTTTTGATGATATTCTAATTCATTGAGATGCACTAGTACATAGTATACAATTAAGATAAAACCAAGAATTGCCACAATTGGTTTGAGGAATAAACCAAAAGAACTCACGTAACCAAACTCCTATGGACCCATTCATTCAACCATCTTAGATGTTAACTCTTAGAGCTCCTTTACACAAAGACAGAACTATAAAATAATCTTTATATATGTGGTAATCTACCCCACACAATTACCTGTAGACAGTGCTTTCTTTGTAAATTAATATTTGCCAGTATCGGCCCCGGACCGGGAAGGGGGGGGTTTGTCACTCAACATGAGGACTGCTGGCAACTGTCAGGCAACTTGAGTACCGGGGGGGTTGGGTGCTATGAGGAGCGGGGGGGAGGCGTTTCAGCATGGCTTCGCCCCCCCTCGGGATATTTTCCGATACGTACCCCCCCTTCGTGTATTTTCCGGTACGCCGTACAACCAAGTACCGCCACAAAAAAAGCACTGCCTGTAGAAATAACTGGCTCAGTGGACACAAAGGAAGTTAGATCTCCAGGTAGAATCAAAGATTGATTTACACAATGAGGCAGAAAATAAAGATGAATGAGCACTACAAGGCTCAAGTGCTTGGTACTCGAATCAAGCAGGTCGGACGCTCGGACAAGCTCAATTCGAGTACCGAGTGTAATGAAGTCAATGGGAAATTCAAGTGTTTTCCTGGTAGACCCTCCAGAAAAATCATTGAAATAGATGGAAACAATGCTCAAATGGAATGGAAAAAGCATCATTCATAAGCACCCCCCCCTCAGTGTGTATGAATAATGAATATGAAAGGGGGGTGCTTATGAACGATCCCATCTGTAGGAAATGTTTACCTCCACCTCCGCTGGTCACATATAAGAGGGACCATCCTTAAAAAGCATATTGGCACCCAGTAGAATAAGGAAACAAACAAGTGTAACAACAGGATCTAATATATCATGTAGGACAACTAAAGTGGGTGCGTTCAAATGGAACAAGAAAAATTGTTTATGCTGTTCTAGTATATATCATAAAACTGTTAATTTTTCTTCCTTTAATGATGAGGGAACAGTGTACTCAATCAAGCACAGGTTGGACGGTCAGTCAAATTTCGTTATTTATCTGATAGATTGCATCTGTGGCAAGCAATATATAGGGAAGACGATTCAACCACTATACAAAAGGGTTAATTCACATAGACATAACATAAAAATAGGGTTTTTAAAACATGGCCTCTCGAGACATTGTTGTACTGTACATGGGGGACGTATGGATCTGAGGATTACCCCAATAGACCATATTCCCATGGACACCTCTAATAGGGTGCAAGCCCTGAACAGAAGAGAAATCTTCTGGATTTATACAATGGGCACCCTGAACCCTGGTGGTTTGAATGAAGTATCCAACCTGTTTTAACTGAAAGATCAGGGTTTTTGATGTCTGCTATAAATTGACTCGTCAGGGGTCCTTTGGTGCCCTGGATTTGAGAGGTAAATCAGATGATGTATCTGGTGTCCCGTTGCTGTGATGAAATCTGGTGTGTTGCATTAAGATTTTATTGTTTTTTATTATAGTATCCTTACAGCGGGATTATGTGTAATCCCTCCTCCTTCGAACCATCCTGTCTGAGGTGTTTCTGCTGCAAGTTCTCCACAGTTGTGATCACCTATGGAGTCAGATTGGATGAAAGTCCTCTAGAAGTAATGTATAATAATGTAATTAATTTTAAACTGTTTTTTTGACAGGTGCACATACTGTGTCTTCCTTTCCTACCCTTATATCTATATTTATATGTATATTTTTATAGAAAGATGGTTTACGACTCTTAACAGACTCTCATTGGTTAACCCAAGATAGTGGTTTACCTTAGGGGAGACTTTAAATGAACTCTGATCAGATTAGTTGGTCTAGTGATAGAGCCATTGACTTGAACCCCGACTTTGTGAGTTCAAGTCCTGTGTTTTTTATTAGTTATTTAAAAAAAAAAAAAACTTTTTATGGAGATCAGGTCCTGGTTTAAATACAGGTGAAAGAATATCACACTGAAGTGGATACAACAGGTAATAGGACTTGCAATCTTCTAGATCTATCTTAGATCATGGGTTCTCACACACTTGTGTTTTGTTAAATGTGTATTCATTTATTTGATTTTATATTATTTAAAATGTATCTGATTTTATCCTTGGTTTTAGTGTTTACATTTCCATTGTATATAAGACTTTTACTAGATAATTTATATGTTTAAAAACTGGTTTTATTTTGAGTGGGCGTTCCTACAGGAACCGATGTCAGTGTGATGTCATCAACAAGGTGTATTTAATGGCTGCTAGTGAGTTGGACTGTAAGTTCATGCCCTGAAGAAGTGGCCAGGAGGCCATGAAACGCGTCGGCAATTTGTGTGAATAAAGTGTGTCTTTCCTATCCTAGATCTCCTTGTGGTCGAGCCCAGATAAATCTTTTTCTCCTTTGCAACGCTGTTTCTTCTACGGGATCTGCAGCGGCCAGGCTCTTTATGTTGGTTGTGACACATCACAACGTCATCAGGTGAGTGGACCACCATAGTTATTGTGCTGGTGTCTCTCGTTTTACCGCCTTAGAGCGCTCCCCTTTCTCTTCTCTTTCAGGTAATAAATCGAGATCCCATGATCACTTGGTGGGATCTCCGATCATGCCCAGGAACAGTGCTATCCCTGCCATGGGGCTTTGGATTTAGCTGTCAATAAATGACAGCACGATTCAAAGGGTTAACACCACCGATCGGACCGCTGATCTGATCGGTGGTGTTAGCCTCACATCTCAGCTGATGATATCAGTTGAGATGTGGGTGGGATGATGTGAGATCATCGCCAGAGCTCACTTCAAAGTGAGGGAGCCGGCACATGACACACCTAGTACATCATGTGCCGTAAAGAGGTTAGCTGGGGGTAAATACTCTTGTCTACCTTTAAGTTTCATTTTTGTGGCTCTGTAAAATGAGTTGGTTGCGGCTCTGCAGTAACAGTGGCTGTTGCTGCATGTATCAGGTGATATGGTTGACCACTCCCTCAGGCTTTAAGTAGTCCCATGAACAATCACCTGGTGTCGCTGATAGAGTTCATTCTCTGTATTAATCATGAGCTGTGTATTAATCATGAGCTGTGTGGATGCTGAGTGCAGTTCTTGCTGAAGCTTTCCAGAAGCTTAGTTACTTGAAGACTGCCTTTTTTGGGGGAATTGCTGCTCTTATTTGGTCTGTGGGTGGAAGTGAGGGGGTTTTAGTCTAGAGCAAGTCAGGAGCAGGGCAAGGGTGGCGGCCCAGACATCCTTACATTCAGAGGTAATTCTGGAAACAGAGTAAGCTAGGGACCCCCAGTCTAAGGGTAAGATTAGATACCCTTATTACCTTTGCCCATCACTGCCATCCTGCTACCTAATCCTCTTGTCCGTTATAACCACCCCATGACAAATGCCTGCAATGCTCCTCCGGTAACTTTCATGAAGGGTTGATATTGAGTTTTATGATTGTTATTTCCATTAGGTGGCACTAGAGTTCAAGTCTATGCCCTCTCTGAAGAGAAAATTGGCATACGTGCATTCAGATGCACTGACACCTGCTGCCACTTCTGAGAAAGCTCTGCACTGGTGTGGTGCTCATAGCTAAATCTTCTTTAGGAGGTGGACCTGGCACTTGCTGAACGTTCTAGGATGCTATGTAGCCTTATTCACAGCAACTGAACCTTTCTCTTTGAAGTTCTTGCTAATACAATAATTAATTGATTTACAATTAATCTAATCACTCGTCATAACAAACTAGATTTCATTTGAATTGCCACTATAAAAACCAAAGCAACAAACTAAGGGTGGCTTCACACTGCGGTCAGGTCCGATCCAGGGCTGTCAGGGGTGACAGCTCCGGACCGGATTTTGGCCCCATAGTATCCTATGGGGCCGGATGGAGCCGGATGGCAGCTAGTGGGAGAAGTGGGATTTTTCTCCCGGACACAAAAACATTGGCGTCTTCCGGATTCCACTAGATTCCCCTGGATCCTCCTGGATCCTCCGGATTCCCCCAGATCCTCCCGGATCCTCCCGGATTCCCCAGGATTCTCCTAGATCCTTCTGGGGCAATCCGGCGCTCCCTTAACATGGGAACCTATGGGACCAGATTGCCCCGATCCGGGAGAATCTGGGAACCGGACACCTGCTGCTGCACGCCGCTATTATTTCAGTACCGCGGCTAGCTCCCTGCGAGCCGCAGTCCTGAATCATGAGCAGCGGCATCTGCGTCAGACTGCACACCGGACCGGAGGGCATATTAGCCCTCCTGTTTGGTGTGCTGATCCGGTCTGGGGTTGTCAGGTTCACCCCTGACAGCTCCGGATTGGACCTGACCGTAGTGTGAAGTCACCCTAAGTAAAGAAAACCAATTGTGTAACTACAATTTAGGTCAAATTAATATTCAATTGTATTGCAATCTGTACAGAACAATTACATGGAACGCTTTCAGCATCAATAACTTTTTCAATGCGTAAAAGTAAATCACTTTGACTTTGTAACATTTGTCAGGATATTTGGTGAGACAAATTTTTGAATGACAGAAATAGGATTTAACTAAGAGGATTATTCCAGCAGGTTCTGTCAAACTTGTTAGGTACAGTAAACTTGACATATTGTTCTTGGTAAATGTCCTGAGATGGGGAAAAAAATGCACAAAATAACAAAACATAATAGCAAATATTTACATTTTAATACAAAGTATTTCACCGCAAAGCTTTACAATGTCATTCATTCACTCAGATACAATATTTTGGCAAGTCAGGCTGTGTTATAAGCCTGGACACAAAGTCATTGTGTGGCCTGGAATCTATGGAACTGAAAAGAAATTAAACATCACTGAGCATAAATCAAACATTTGTAACAGTTCACGTGGCACAGTGAGGTAGGAGTAGACTGGGAAAAGAGTTTGACATCATTTAAGAATGACTTTACTAAAAACATGGATTTGTGAGACTGATGAGTTATGTCCCCTACAAATAACCTGAAACGAGATGGGGAGAATGTTTGTAAAATAGACAAACAAACAAGTACCAGACAAATTAAGTCCAATCGAGTTATTTGAGTTAAAGCGGTCGTCCAGTCTACAATGATAATTCTGCAGTCAATCTGTGTAACTGTAGACTTATCTACCCCCAAGCGACCCTACTGTGCGCTGCGAGGGTTCACTGTTTCTAAACCAGGAAAGGATTGCAATTATACAACATACATGTTCCCGCATGTTCCCACAGGACTAGAGGGTGCAGAATCATTCAGTACAAGTTGTTTTGATTTACTCAGCGTGTTGGGGACACTCAAATGGTAGCGGGATTGAGGCAAACAGGCAAATGTTTCCATTAAATAAAGTCCAGCAGTTTATTAAGCCATGGAGCATTAGTGACATACCAGTCTGTTATATGACGGATGCACCCACTTCATCCGGGACCAAGTGTCTTTGGGTCCGCGCCGTTGCTCCAAAAAGTACCAGAAACACTGGAATGTTTTGAACCAACAAATCTTCAGTTTTATTTTCCGACGCGTTTCGGAGCTAACACCCAGCTCCTTCCTCATTGGTCATTCCCTGAGGAAGGAGCTGGGTGTTAGCTCCGAAACGCGTCGGAAAATAAAACTGAAGATTTCTTGGTTCAAAACATTCCAGTGTTCCTGGTACTTTTTGGAGCAGCGGCGCGGACTGAAAGACACTTGGTCCCGGATAGAGTTTCACCCCCACGTTTGTGGAAGTGCGGTCCCTGCTGCGGCTGCTGTGTTTGAGCTATCAAGCTGGTTGTGGGCTGCACAACCGAACCAGGTGAGCAGTTTTCATACTGTATGGGATTTTGTTTCTATTTAGGATAAGACCCTATGCGCATTCTCATTTTTTGGATGCACCCATTTGGCACTTAGTTTATGAACATCGTTACAGTATGTTAGTGCAGGCATCACCACCCACACACTGACCTTGCAGTCCACCATCCACGAAACTGCCTCATTGGGATCACCAACTCCTGTTGGTTCCAGACCCTCAGCAAGACTGAAGCTTTCTGAACACCGAGACCCTCCAGGTTCCCCCATGGTTTCATCACTGTGCGTCTTCCAGGATGACAGCCTAAGCATACCATCCCAGGTGCCTTCCAGGACAGTGGCTGCTCCAATCACTGAGGCTAGTTTCACACTGGAGTTTTTTCCCTGATCAGGTTCCATCCAGTTTGTGTGCCAAAACCAGGAGTGTCTCCAAAACTCAGAATAGGTGTCAATCTTTCAATTAAAGTTTTTCTCTGCATGTTCCTCTCCTGGTTGTGGCACACAAACCGGATGGAACCTGATCAGGGAAAAAACTGCAGTGTAAAACCAGCCTGAGAGTGAGCCCTCACAGGTTCTACCAGTCTCTACAGACATCCATGGTCTCTTTGTCAGCCCACATGTGCTCACACAAACACATGTTATAAGGTATGAGCTATTCCCACATCTCAGCAACTTGCAAACTTAACCCCTGAGGCACCACAAGTCCCATAGTGACCTAGCTGGGTTTCTATTACAGAGCATACCTTGCTGAACTGCAAGTCTCAGCATACATATTTGCAATGCACAATCTGTAGCATAACAATGTGTATGGAATGGGTGCATCTGAATAGTGTGCGTGTCCATCTACACGGCTTTGCTCCTAACGCTTGTTTAAGTGAGGCCGTGCCCAATAGTATGAGTCTCCAGCCGCAGTGACCAGAAACATGCGTACCGCATAACTGTGGTCACTACGGCTTAGAAACAGCAAATCCTATCAGTGCACAGTGCGGACACTGGAAGGATTAATAATTCTGCAGTCGCACAGAATCATCATTTTAGACAGGACAACCCCTATAAAGGGAACCTGTTGTATTGAAAATGGGTTCCTCTCTGCAGGCAAGATTATACAGAGCAGAAGAAGCTGATTAGATTGATATATGTTATTATGCATATAAGTAGGCGGTCCTGTTCAATGATTACATTCCTTCTTGTACGGTGCATGCAGAGCTAGCTGTCATTCATTTAGAAAAACCACCCACTGCACCCATAAGTATACAAACACTAGAGATTTCAATGAATGACATACAAGTTTCATTGAATAGTTTCCAAAAAACTTTAGTATTATTCTACTGGGATCATTCCCTTCACCTTTCATTTCAGGGAGGGGGCAGAGGCTGCAGTGAAGGTCACAGGTAGGGATGAGAGAGTACCTTAATATTTGTACTCGCTATACTCGCAATGAGTAGGTACCGGTACTCTCTACTTGTTGCGAGTATAGCGAGTAAGAATACTTTCGTAGTGTATCTATAGATACACTGCGAAAGTAGCCTAAAAGTGAGTAAAAGTTGTTAAAAATAATAAAATTACATACTCACCTGTCCAACGCCTGCACCGGGACCGGCAGACAGGCCATCCGATCGCTGGAAAAGGACCCGTGACTACCAGCCAATCAGATGACCGGTAGCGATTTGGCCAATCAGATGGCACCACGTCACAACCAGGTCATCGCTAACAGCCACCTGATTGGCCAGTTTGCAAGGTCCTGACTGTACATCTAGGACCTTGCAAACTGGCCAATCAGGTGGCCGCTAGCGATGACGTGGTTGTGACGTGGAGCCATCTGATTGGCCAAATCGCTACCGGCCATCTGATTGGCTGATAGTCACAGGTCCTTGTCCAGCGATCAGATGTCTTATCTGCCAGTCCCTGTGCAGGCGTCGGACAGGTGAGTATGTAAGTTTATTATTTTTAACAACTTTTACTCACTTTTAGGCTACTTTCGCAGTGTATCTTTAGATACACTGCAAAAGTATTAGGACTACTCGCCACTCCCGAGTACACATAAGTGTACTCGGTGAATACCGAATAGTAGCGAGTATACTTGCTCATCCCTAGTCACAGGCTCTGCTCCATGATTGTGCTTTGTTTGAGTACCCAGCATGCACTGGGAGTCTCAAACATATTGTCATCAATACAGGAACTAGAAAAAAATAGTAGTTGCAAAGTGTAGTTAGGGAACTGAAGGGAATTTATTATATAAGTATATTACAAAATAAGTTACATTATAGCACCAAATACATAGGGATGGAGATGAAATTTCCATTTGCCTTTGGACCACATCTTCTTTAAGTTATAAATAACTACAGCTATATTGTCTAGCGCTTGTCCCGTTAGTCTTGATGATTAATATATACTCTGACTATGACGTCTTTGTTTGTCCCTTGCTGAGACAATACATCAATCTCATCCGGTTGGGTTTGTCACCCCTTTTCTCCGTGAAACTCATCTTATTAAACCAATTCAGTTTTTTAACTCTTTCATAATTATGTTTAAATGGCAACAAAGATGATCTACTGTATGTAACCTCCCTGGCGTTATCAATAGGTCAGGAATTTTGTGCTAAAAGCGGGCTTACCCGCAGTTGCGGCAGATGCGGTGAAAAAACCGCATCTGCCGCACTTGCCGCATAGCCGCCGCACTTGCGGCGCGGTTGCGGCGCGGTTGCGGTAATCGCCATAGTAAGTATAGGGGGACTTGCGGCAGATGCGGCAAGTGCGGTTTTGCACTTGAGGCAGGTGCGGCAAGTGCGGTTTATTCGCGGCCGCACCTGCCGCAAGTGCAAAACCGCACTTGCCGCATCTGCCGCAAGTCCACCTATACTTACTATGGCGATTACCGCAACCGCGCCGCAACCGCGCCGCAAGTGCGGCAGCTATGCGGCAAGTGCGGCAGATGCGGTTTTTTCACCGCATCTGCCGCGACCGCGGGTAAGCCCGAGCTGGACTCGGGGTTACCGCTTCTAGCAGTAACTTTTAACCCCGAGTCAGGCTCGGGAATACCGCTAGGCAGGTTAAGCTTGGTGGCCTCCCCTTCTTTGTATAGGAGTCTCAAATATCTAAATGCTGTTAAAAGCAATATGGCTGTCCTCAAATGCGGAAAATAGAAAAAGAAAATTATATGTATCTACAATCAGAACATACTAGATTATAAAATAGAACATTTCTCAATAGGAAGAATATTGGTGATAGATTTCCTTTATGAGCAAAGTCCATTATTTTGCATTCTATTGGCATTTTTTTTCCAACATACAAATCAAGGAAGAATACAATGAGACATTCATTGGCAAATTGAAACAATTTAACCTAAGGGTGACCAATGTCAGATGTCCTTCAATAAAGCTAAGCTATACATTAAAGCTTAGCCCTCTATTGAGCTATTGTAATTCTATTGTAATGGCATATAGTAAACCTACAAAGCTCTTAGTCATCGATGAGATGAAAGCGCTTTGAAACCTCAATACCTTGAATCCATCTATACACAATTTAAACTTATTGAGCCACTGAGCTATATCCCCGGCTCAAATCTACTTTTCTCCTGTACCCATTTATCTGGTAGATTTGGGGATTGCTTATCTCTGAGTTCACCTTACTCAGCTAAGCTATGGACTCCAATCCGTGAGATGAAAAAAAATCTATAATGGGTTGGTATATTAATGTTCTGTATTATAGTGCAGAATCTCTTATTTTGCAAAGAGAAGTTATGTTCGTGTAAATGTCAAGATGTACAGACAATGTAATTTCTTCTTTATGTCTTATTTTTATTTCTACATTGTAGAATTGGAAATTTAAAAAATGTTAACAAGAATATGTGATGGTTGTGAAAACGTCTGAATTGAAGGCCTTTTTCGGCAATGCTATTATGGTCTCCCGTTTTTGTAACGCTAGAAATGAGTTGGCCTAAAAGTTGAAAAAGATTTAAAAAAAAATAACTTTTCTAACAATTCATCTGCTTTTCAGTGCCGGATTTCATCTCATTATTGACACATACTAAGTCATCTAGACATCAGCGAATCTTTTGAAACTCATCTGCACCAGCCTTGCCGAATTAAGTCAGGAAATTCACTTTATGGTAAATCAATTTTCCAAAAATTACCCTTAAAAATATGATACACTGAGATCTCCAAGGACTATATTCAACCTATTTCAAGCTCTTTAACCCAAACACAAAGAGCTTGAAAGCGGTTGAACCACAACATATGTTGTTATGGGTAAACAAATATGTTAGGCCCCCTGGCACCGCTTCCCAGCTCACCTCTCCCGAGTTGGCATCTCCTACTCCTCTGGGCGACTGGGCTGACTGGGCGTCCGGCATCCAGGCGTGCTGTTTCTTGGAGCCGTCGCCATGTTCCCTTCCTGTCAGCTGACCGCCGGGTTCGCACATGAGCATATTACTATGGTCATTTTCATGAGCCTAATCAGCGGCGCGCTAGGTGCACTCCTTCCCTGTGACTCTAGGGGCCGGCAAGGGCCAACCTGACACTCCTCTTGACCAATAGCTGCTCTTCCCATGGTATATCAGGCCACCTCCTCTGATGGGAGGTGCCTGATTATTAAGTCAGTTTGCTTCTGCCTTGCTGACTGTTGGTCAGGTCCTCCTCGTGCTCTGTGTCCTGGAACCCTTGCTGTGCTTCTCCCCAGTAGCATTATTCCTGTCCTCCAGCCTTGTACTCTGTTTCCTGGAACCCTTCCCTGGTAGCACCATTCCTGGTTTCCTAGTCTTGTGCCCTGTTACCTGGAATACTTGTCTATTCCTTATATAGGCTAACCTTATGAGCCGCCCCCCTGGTACTAGCTGCTGTGGTATTTAGACCCCCTAGGCTTGCCCCTGACAATCCCTGTATAGGGGTTGGGTAAACCAGGATCAGCTCACCCAGGGAGTTCGGTACCATGGCCCAGTGGGTCCACTCTAGGGCGCCTTCCCCCGGAAGCGTGACAAAATAGTATTGAGTGCACTGCACTCAGATGTTTGAAGTTTTTAGAAATTTTTATTATTTACCAGCCTTTACCTCTATCTCAAGCCATGGCAACTTGGTGGATAAACCATTTTTAGGTAGATTGATCTTGTGTGAGCCTATATAGGTCCACCTTGATAGTATCAAGCCATTGGATTGCTGGTTTTACACTTTGTCTTGTTCCTTCTTTTCTCCCGACCATGATATCCTTCCCCAGTTATTTCTCCCATCGTATGATGAGTCCAAAGTGGGCAAATCGTGACTTAGTGATCCTTGCTTCAAGTCACAAGTCTGGCTCGATTTGTTCATAAATTAATTTGTTCAGTCTTCTTGCCATCCATGGTATTGATAACATCCTTCAAAAATTATCCCTTTTTATGGGCAGAAATCTGCTGTTTTAGTCTTTATATACATGCAGTGTAGACATGTGTAGCCATGACACTTTAACAAGTGGTTGTTCAAAAATTAGCATTTTTGGGGAGAAGCAACTGGTCTTGCTGCTTGGGAATTCTTGCAGCAAGTTCAGCTTTTCCTAGTCATCAAAAAGTTGCTATCCTTTTTCGTCAAGTAGCAATATATTTTTCATAAAGTTAATGGGAAAGCTCTAGTGCCCAGGTAAAATGGTCAGTATAGAAGCAATGTGTAGATATGAAGCAGAAAATTTCTGGTGCTCAGAGACATTGGGAAAACTCAAGTACCATAAACATTTAGTATACTCATGGGTGATCTACTCGAATATAGAGGATAGTAGATAAACATTAAAGGGAACCTGTCACCCCCTCTGGCTTATGCAACCTCTGTCCACCACGTTATGCATGATGTATTTGGGGTTCCTGTAACCCGTCTATATGTCCAGCGGTCCCCCTGCGCACCTCACAAATGAACTTTTAATATCTCCCATGCGGTATGGAAATTAGCTGAAAATGGTCCGGGAGGTTCTACTCAATCTAGTCCTTGCTGTCCCGCCGGTTGAAATGCCCACCTCGTTCCTTTAAAAAAGGCCGCCCCTCCTGTGTATGTCACACAGCTCTCATGCCTGTGCAGTGGCCCGGATCTCCGTGCCTATTGCAAGCTCATCTGTGACCGAGTCTCCCGAGACTTCACAAATCACAGAGGGACCACTGGGCAAATAGGGGGGTCACAGGAATAACAAATACATCAAGTATAAGTTGGCGGGCAGGGGTTAGAATGGCCAAAGGTCGTTACAGATTGCCTTTAACTTATTCCCTTTCTCAATCGCTCATCACCTTCAGGGTCAAATATCCTCAGAAACCATGTTAAAGATATTTATTAAACAAAGGATCCTTGTGTATCACCAGTAGTCTTCCAAGTACAATATAGTACACAAAAATAATTATTAGACTTGAAAAAATACAATAAATGTACTTGTAGCTCAATTTTATGAGTTAAAGACTCCCCCCTTTCTTGGACATAGCATGCATGCTAATAGTTCAAAATTATCATTGCAAACAATGTGCCACAATTTGCAACAAAGTAAAGTGAGTCGTAAAGAAGCAATAGGAATTCAAGGCTTATGGAAAACCAAGGACGTTATTGTGGCATGGACCTTTGACTAAATATTTTATTGGGGGCAGCAAAATCTTTTCCTTTTTTTCCTTCTTTTCCTTTCCCACACCAAAAATAATGATGAAGAAAAGGAAGATGATGCAATTGTACATTTCAGTGGCTCATGCTACCGCTGAAAAATGTTTCTGTAGCCCTTTGTTTAGCACAAATGAAAACTAGGATTGCTAAGAAGTAATGGCTTATTGCCTGCGCCAGTTCGCGATGGGAAGCAGTAATGTTCACTAAAAATAGTGAAAGAAAACTTGTATCTTAGTTTCGATGAGTGAAGAAAAAAAGATGAAGTTTAGCCAATAAAATGAGTAGCAGGGCTGTAAATTTGTTTCGAATAGTGAGGACTCTACATATAAATAGCTTGTTTTAATAACATTCCACTTTGGAGTGTGACATGTCTATCACTGCCAGGGAAAGGATTCTTGTGATCCATGCGATGCTTCTCTGGGAATCTAGCATTTAAGTCTCTTCCTTCACAAGTGGCAATTTGCCCTGAGTGGTGACAGAAACCAACCTTTTTACGTGTCCAAGTTATAGCCTACAGAAGGAACAGAAGGGACTAAAGAAGGCTATTAGGGATCTACTATGAGTTGAAAGGAGAGTGTAAGAAACTTTTATAATATTGGTATGTATACATTTAAGAAAAATCTAGGCTTAGTAATGGGAAGGAGAGCAGACCTCAATTCTTGTTAGGGAGCAGAAATAAGAGTGAAGTGGGGTTCATAGATAGACATATTACTGGAGAAGAGAGAATCGGCCAAGAATTGCGTTCAGCACTCAAAATTCACAAGGAAGGAAATTCAGTTTGCAGTTAACAAAGTTATTTGATGCAAATTGAAAGTTGAATATTATGCTTTCAGTGTAGTATGGAAGAAAGAAAGTAAATTAAATAATACTCACCTTACCGCTTACTTGTCCTGCTTCTCATGCAACTTGCCGTATTGGTCTCTGCACCTATTCCTTTTATCCCATCACAATTATTTCACTTCTGGCTGCTTCACTCTGACTAGATCCCTGGGATCACTGAGCAACTGTCACGAGTATGTCACTGCCTGATGTTACCTCAAGGAGATCTGAGATCAAAATGTCACATCGTTTAGCTGATCGCAGAACTTTCTTACTGAGCCAGCTCATCGTTTATCCTACGTAAGAGCTTATTTAATTCCATCCAGTACTCAAAGGGTTAGGGTTCCTTTCTAGCCTGCTGTGATAGCTGTTACCTCCGAATTTGCCACGTTCTTCTGCTATATAACCCTACTCCTCACTTCTCCCTTTGCCGGAGATAGATTCTCTATACTGACCATGTTGAAGGAGCATGTCTCTAGAAAAGATGAGGTGTTCTATTCTATTGCAGCCATAAACTTCCCTGCTGGAGATGATTTAGAATCTTTTGTATCTGTTTCCCTGCCTGTGTTTTATGTGTTTTCCCTTGCCCTCCTGCCTCTTAACACCCAGGGGACTGACAATGACATATAAGAAATTGTAGCTAGTAGAATAGCAAAGTACGAAACCAAAGCTACCCCAACATCAGGGTAATCCTGGGCTACAGGGATAGATATGAATTGGGTACCCTAGTGGGAGACAAAGTAAGGTGCTCTTAGCGCCTTGTTTTCCTAAAGTCATAGCATGAAAAATACCTTCCAACCCAGCACATGTTATGACATTACGAAGCCCATCACACAAGACCTACTTCAGTGGCAGAACTTGAGCCTGGTGGGCCCCGATGCGACATTAAACTGAGGACGTGGGGGGGGTGCCGAACTGCTGTCCCTAAGTGAGGAGCTCAGGGCGAGTGATATCCTTGGTGAGGAGCGGGGGGGAGTGGATGCGATCTAATAATCCCGAATTTGGTGGGGGGGATTCATGAGGAGTTGGAGGTTTGCGAGTTGCTGCTACCTGCGTCAGGCCAGGGAGCCGGGGCAGCAGATGAAAGGAGATGGGGGCGGGATCAGCCGCGGGAAGCAGGAAGCAACCTAACTTCACCTCCTCTCCTCTGATCACACAATCGCTGTCGCGGGGGCGCTAGGGGGGCTTGAGGGGCCCCCTAGCTCGTCGGGGCCCTGGTGCAGCTGAACCAGCTGACCACAGTAGGTCACCCCGTCATATATTTAAGTTGTTGCTTAGTAAACGCTAGAACCACAGAATGAAACACTGCTTCTTCTTTTTTAAAGCTAGCACATCCATTTAAAAGTATAAACCTCTTGACATCTTCCAAAATTAAATTTAGAAAGAGACCAAGTTTCATATCTTAGCTTCAATGTATTCCTGAAAATAATCTCCCATACTCTCAAGCAGCTGACAAAAAGCAACATATCAACTATAATAAAGCAATGATCTTTTATTCATGTGAAATGAACAATTCTAAACGAGGCAATATTATATCACTCTATAGTGATTCTCGTAACACTAGATAATACCTTCAACTTCATTCTGTTGCCATGTAACTATGTGTAAATGACTCTCTATTAATTTGACGCCAGCAGAGGCGCACAGTAGAATTTTTGATTCGAATGCTGTACCTCTCGCAAGTAGCTCTGCGACGATGCAGAAAATGAAAACTATACAAGCATGAGATTTTTCTATCAGTTTCTAATTGTTTCCATAGAAACATAAAATGCGCAAATAGTACTTGGTAACACTCAAGCCTAATACTGGAAATTGTATTTTATATTTCAATAAATCTTTTAAATGTCATTTTAGAACTATGTAACGTTCTGCCACCGCTACCGATAAAGAAACCGCTCTCCATTTTTTTGGCTTTTTGGACCTTGCCATACATTTTTGTATGACAACCCACAATCTCTTTCTGCAGAGACCTTCAGCGACGGTAAATGAAGCAAGAAAATCATAAAAGCCTTATGGACAATGGATAAGTACAGGTTACAGTTCGAGTCAGGATATAGAAGTTGGGTCCCAAGAGTCGAAGGGTGTTACTTTTTGGTTATACAAGGCTCCTGCCTCTACATGAGCTGGTCACTAGCCCAGGTCTGGTTAGTCTCTGTTATCTCTCTGGGTCTTGACCTGCTAATGGGATAAGTTAGACTCTGGTGGAATTGTCGTGGCTTACAAGCCACCTGCTGGTCTGCGTTTGGGGTAAACCAAACTCAAGCCGGTGCGCCTGGGTTTGGCTGGATGGACGCTTCCACTAGCTTTTCCTCAGCCTAGGGCTGAGGGTCTAGTCCACACTCTCTGTGGTGCTGCAGAAACTTTCGAGCGACGGGTAAATGAAGCAGAGACCAAATCAGCTAAACAGTTCCTTTACTGGTACCAGATGGATAAGGTACACGGTACAGTCCGACTCACCGGGGATTATAGCCGCAAGTTTCAGGGTTCACCACAGAGTCTGTCAGAGGTGTCGCTCAATTCTCCTTCTTGGTCTCTATGCACAATGGCTCTCTGCCCTCCTACACTGTAGTCTGGTCACTAGCCCCCAGGTCTGCTGCCTTAAGTCTCTGTTATCTCTTGGCGTCTTGGACCTAGCTACGGGACTGAAGTTAGACTCCTTGGTGGGTGTCGTGGCTCCCTTATCAAGGTCCACAACATGCTGGTCTGCAGTTTGGGGGTAAACCAAATCAAACTGCCTCGGTGTGACCTGGGCACTTCAAACAGCTCCTACCAAACCTGGAGTGTCCCCTTCTTGTCTGCGTCACCTCCGCTCCTTAAGGTATGTGCACACTGGCCGGGTTAGGGTCGGTTTAGCTGTGTAAACCGCCGGTCGGTTTACATAAATTTTATGTAAATTTATGTTAATCCAAACCGGTGTTTGGATTAACATTAAAACCTATGTAAACCGACACCCGGTGTGCACACACCGGCGATTTACACATGCTCATCTGTTGCTAACCCGCTGGGTTCCCAGCGGGTTAGCAACGAATGTGCATTGTTCTGCAGCGGCTGCAAGCAGAATCATGTGCTGCTTCCAGTTGCTGCAGAACCGCCGCCGCTAACCCGCTGTGCCACCCGCCGCAAACCCGAGGCACAGCCGCGGCACATACCCGCCAGGATGCCGGTGGGACGGCTCCAGAGCTTCCTGGCGGGTCCGCCCAGCCGCCGCCGACACAAACCCCCCACCAGTGTGCCACATAACCTTAAGGTGCCCTCTCCTTAGGACAACAGGGTCCTTGCGTCCATCTGTTCTTTCTCTCTGTCACAGTCTGACTGACTTGTGTATCAACTGTCACGTCCCCTGCTTTCCTAAGCTTCACCCCCCTGGGACCTACTGAAATACAGTCCCTGTGCTAGGGTGTCTGTGGGTGGGTTCTGTAGACAGACTCTGTAGTTTCCCCCCTCCACCTGTGACTACAGAGATATTACACCTTTTTTTGGGGTGCAGTACCTCCCTGTGGCGTCCACAGTAGGCCATAGGGTGGCATGTTAAAGTTTGGATACTCCTGGTCAAAAATACTGTTATTTTGAAAAGTTAAAAAGTTGAAGACAAAATGATCTCTAAAATACAGAAAGTTAAAGATGGAATGCTTTTGTATTTTAGATAAATTAAAAGAGAAAGGAAGCGCACATAGAGTAGTATTGCTATTATACAGGTCCCTCAGACCTCAAATGGTTAAACTCACCTGATGTATTGTGAGTGTCACAACTACAATAAAAGCACACAGGAGGTCGCTGCAGGCTCCCAGCTGAGAACTGAAGAATCCAGATAGAGTGATAAAGAGCTGGAATCAAATGCCGCGCTGACCACAAGGATAAACACAGAGTAAATCACCCACTCTGTTTATTTTTCCTACACGTGTTTTGTGGCTCATAGCCACTTCCTCAGGGCAACTGAGGAAGTGGCTATGAGCCACGAAACACGTGTAGGCAAAATAAACAGAGTGGGTGATTTACTCTGTGTTTATCCTTGTGGTCAGCGCGGCATTTGATTCCAGCTCTTTATCACTCTTTTCTGGATTCCTTTGTATTTTAGAGGAAAAACATATTTTTATCTTTAACAATTTAAAAATTACAAAAGGAAAATGGGCTGATGCAAAAGTTTTGGCACCCTTGAAGATTTGTGTGCTCAGATAACTTTGACCAAGGTTTCAGACCTAAATTAGCCTGTTAGGGTTATGGATTGTTCAAGCCGTAAGGAAGCAAATAACCAACAGATCTGCATTTTACCAAAGGCAATTTTTTCTAATTTTCAAGTAGAATTTATTTCAATTTGAACATATTTACTCATCTCTAGACAACATAAATTACTATACAGTTTCTTCAACAGTACAAATGTAAAAAAAATCAAAGGGTCATGAGATGTTTTTAAGGAGATTGCCTGGTTTACAATACCAATTTACCACTATGTGTTAAAGGTTTGTTTACCAATATATAAAGCTAGGGTGTGTGCCCACAGGACATTTTTTGAGCAGTCATGAACGCAGGAAAACCTGAGGATCCTAGAGTCCTTGACAGGAGAAATGCTATGATCTGGTCTACGTTTTTTGCACGTTTTTTTGTGCGTTTTTACTGCATTTTTTGTGCGTTTTTCCTGCGTTTTTGATGCTGCGTTTTTCTGCGTTTCCCATTGACTGCACCAAAAACGCAGGAATAATTGACATGTCAATTCTTTTCTATCCGCACCAAAAACACAGGTATTTGACAGTTCTTGACACTTGCAAAACCAATGTGTGTGCACAGCGTTTCTGTAAAACACATTGGTTTTGCTGGGAAGCCCAAACGCAGGAACAAATTAGCATACGTTACCATAAAACCAATGGTTTTCTGCATGCGTAAACCGCAGCAAAACCGCAGCAAAAATGCCCTGTGTGCACATACCCTTATTGTGTTTAAAATGTCACCACTCTATGTCTGGGTTCATTCTGAAAGATAACAAGTTTTCTGGATCTCTGTATGGGCTGATTTGAGTTGACGTTTTAAAGGGGTTGTGCGGCACTGCAGGGGTTAATGTGCCACAGTAACATCACAAGGGTTAACCCCCCACACAACACTGGACACTGCACTAGCACCTCTAGGCCAGAAGGGGAGCTCAAGCAGCTCCCTGATATATTCTATTCTGAGAAGGAAGTAGTTAGTTGACAGTTCAGTTGAGTGCAGGGAGCACTAGGAGGAGGACCTGTAAATGGGAGCAGTGCTGAGCTCCTGACAGGGACCACTGACTATTTTCAGGCCTGAAGCCAGGGTCTGAGGAGAGGAGTACAAGAAACAGAAGAACATATCTGAGAGACTGAGTTACCTCATAACTCGCCCCAGAGAAGCGCAGAGACCGGATACAGGATCCGAATCTGTGACTAAACACGCAGCACAGAAAACACCCGGATAGTGGAGGTTGTAGATCTACACTGTACCTCAGCGAAGCAACACGGCGGGGTCAGAAGCACACGGAAAGACTCAAGTTGCCTAGCAAAGGGGGTACCTGTGAGGAGAGACAGGGCCAGCAGCTCAGCTAAAGTGGCAACAGGGCCACACACACAGCGCAGCAGTAGGAAGCTGAGGACCCGGACAGGGTGGGAGAAACCCGCCCCAGTACTCTACTGAATACCATCACCAGTAAAGCCTTGGAAAACTTCAAAACCGTGAGTGTGTGTGATCCTTGTGCTCAAACCCTGCGTACCCTCACAAACTCCTATCATCTCTACAACTACCCCTATCCTGCAACATCCATAGCACCATCTATAGACTTTAACTACCACTGCCCGGGGAACCAGGCTCTACCTGCGGAGAGCCGTTACATCTCCAGCTGCCAAACATCATCCCCGGAGGTTCTGCAGCAGTGGTGGTCCCCTCACTGACCACAACCCGTGGGTGGTGTCACGACAAACTCACGTGTAAATAACACCCCATTTATTGCGGAACCCGGGACACAGTCCGGACCAACACCACCGTGATATCCCCAGCAGTACCCCGGTCCGGTACCGAGTACCCCGTCCCAGTGGGCTCCACAATTGCCTGTCTGGCTCAGGACTCAAGGCTATACCTAATTCATTATGCTTCTCCATCACAGCTGAAGCTGTATGTTTGGTGTCATTGGTATTCAATATTTATTAGCATGTTTCAACCGATAGTTTTTCCTCCAGATTCCATGATTCCATGCCTTAAAGGGTTGTTCTAGTTTTCTTTTTTCATGAGTGCACTGCTACTCTGACACCCGGCTTACTACTTGGCAGGGATGATGGCTACTGAATACTTCCAAAGCGATCAGCACTCTACTCTAGCAGTGGTGCACAACGGAGACACATGCAATGATAAAGGACTAATGTCCGAAACATGTTTGCTTTTTTAAGTTTTTTTTAACGGTGTTGGTAAAGGGATGATTCGACTCAACGATGTGTGAATTATTCTGCCAATAAAACCTTGGATATTTATGGAACTCGCTAGTTACTGGACTTTCATTTTCCTCTTTATTCCCAAAGTTCTGCACTCTGTAGAGTGGAGCCTTCTTCAGTGCAGCCAACTATAGAGTGTTTTCTCTATTTCTCTTCACAACCAAAAGTGTTGCGTTTAGATGTTTGTTCGGTGTACATGTAAAAATAAAAGAAAGGTAGGAGGAGAATAACAGTTACCAATGCTTATCTGGTTTCGATATGTGGTTACTATTTCATTAAAAATCTCTATGCACCATTAGACTATATTTACACAACCGTATTTTTGGTACTAGTGATGTTTGTGAAAAAAAACAATTTCACCTAATCTGTTCCAATCTGGTTCAGATTACCCTTTTTCACATACCGAATGGCGGCCCCTAGGGGTCCAACTACACCCTTTTTTTATTCATTTCAGGGTGTAGTTGGGCCCCTAGGGGGCACCATTCATCTAGTGGTGCAGAAACATTGTACTGTGCGGCCCATGGCTCAGGCAGCAGAGCCTTGGGTAGCTTTCAGACATTCTGCACCATATGTATCAGTGTGAATGGTGTCCTATGCAGGCCCTTAGTGTGCATGGCAAGTCACCTCCCATACCTTGATCGAGGTGATTTATCAGCCTGCACCTGGGCTTGCTACACAAGTATGGTCTGACTGCGTCCTGCAAGTGCAGTATTGGTTTTTGTCTATGGCAATGATGGTATGTTTTTTTATGCTGCTTTTTCTAGTAGTTTTTTGTATAATTTTGGTTTCACCACTACGATTTTGTGAAATTCGACGCTGTCCGATATAAATCGGACAGCATTGGATCCGAATTTGGGCCCATGTGATTCTATGGGGATCGGATCGATTCGGATGTGCACTAAATGGCATCCGAATTGCGTCCGATCCGATTTCTTTCCGGTGCAAAAATCGGACACTGCTCCATTTTTGCATCCGAATCAAAATCGGATAGAATCGGACAAGAATCGGTCGAATTCTATTAAAATGGTTGCCTATGGGAATCAGATCGGATAGAAAATCGGATCAGATATCGGATCCGATTTTCTGTGTTGAGCATGCTCAATACCCTAGACCACTCCCAAAACCTCCAGCCTCCCCCAGCCATTTAAATCGGATCCGATAAAAAATCGGATCGGATGGCATCCGGTTTTTGAGCATCCGATGCTGTCCGGTTTTCATTGGACAGCATCGGATTTCACAAAATCGTAATGTGAAAGCAGCCTAAGCCAGCAAGGGCAGCGCTCTCTCCCCTCTATACCAGTCTTTCTAATGCAATTGATATCTGTATTTCATAGGTTACTCCTTCTCATGCAAAATCCTATCGAACCAAAATAATAATAATAATGATCATTCATCTGATTCTACAGATACATAGCCACATATGATACTATTTTCCATTTGTTTAGATACTTTTTTATACTCTCAAGTAAGCCTTGCTTCATGGTGTCACTGACCTCCAGAGAATACATCCATTAGCAGCACCGGTAATATCTCAATTATGCTTGATATATATAATTACTGTTTCCAGCGTGTAACAAAAATGGAAATTAAAAGAAAAATTACAATTTACCCTTTGTCACAATATGAAATACATAAAAAGCATGTTCTCAATTGTAACCTAATTATAACCACACACTTCAAAACATTGACAGTGTGGTTGCTAACAGAGATCCGTATTCCCGAGCTGGCAATGCTATGACTGCCGTAGATCCTAAAGTATCCAACTAAATATATCTACTAATTACCTCTACACTTTCTTTTAGCTAGATAAATCTCGAATGGTCCCGGCCAACACTTTCTCCTCAATGTAAAAATACAGCTCCAATCCAAGTCCAAATTCACAAGGTGTATACTAGAACTTTATTGTTTCAATGTGTTGACATAATGAGATACCCCAGCATGTTAATAAACCTGCTGTGGAGATAAATGGGTACCATTAGCTTTCTCATTAGATTTAACTAGGATTATTCCTTTGGCTATGAGTCATTTATCTCCGTTTGGGTTTTCTGCTTAGTAGGAACAGAACTTCTCCTTCCTCGCGACTCTGTACCTTTCATTTCCCCGAGGCGCATTACTTTCATCCAGTCCACAAACTTTCACAAATAACAAATTAGGTGGAACACTCAAAGGCCACCGGCTCTAATAAAATGTTAAACTTAATTACAATTGTGTAGTCTATCATACGAACATCCTTTACTCAAGCATGAACCAAATAAATGGGAGATCTGACCCCAACGTAAAATAGTTTACTTATTTTTAACACAATTTAAATTTGTTAAACAGTTTCCTACCATGTTACAGAGCTTGCTTCTTACTCACAACTCTTATCCATAAAGGTACCTTTACACGCCGCCACAGGAAGGTAGCAATTGCCGGGCACTGGGGATAATTGTACCTGTTGCTATGAAATTGCTACGAAATGGCGGCGTGTAAATAAGGCAGCTCCTCCCGGTGTCCTGCAGTTGACTCAGATACCTGTTGCTGAGCCGTGCTCAAAAACCGACGGCACAATTGCCATGGTAGTGGCGTGTAAACAGGGCACAGGCACGGTACTTGCGTGGCCTACTCAATTCCCAGGGGCGTGACACAGCCTCATGAATACCGCGCCCCATCAGCGATGATTGGTGGTGGCTCCTGCGTTACGATTGGCTGTCCCCTCACGCCATATATCAAGAGCCGTCCATTCACACTCCACAATTGCAATGGCATCATGTATTAGCCAGCCTTCCTGCGCAGGCTGCCCAATCATGACGCTATTGAGTTGTCCAATCAGCGTATTAGCGTCACGAAATACACAACTCTGACACGCCTATGTACTTGCGGCGAGAAAGTTGTACGCCCTTTGTTGTAGCGGCGTGTAAAGCAGGGAAGGTATTCAACAGGAAGTAAGCTGCAGGAGCTGTCGGCACTTCCGGGGAACATAGATACCTTCAGTGGAGAACGTATTGGCGGCGTGTATATGCGGCATTAGAGATCGGTATCCACCGTTAAAAATGTGCGCGTGCACGTGCAGTGGATACCTGTTGCTAGGCACAGTGGCGGCGTGTAAAGGTACCTTAAGATGTATCTTGTATTGCAGCTTAGCTCCACTCAGTTGAATAGTACAAAGCCTATGAAGAATAAACTATGCTTCAAAATTGGATTTTTTACACACGTGACTCTAACCATATGTAGATTAACTGTATAGAGTATAAAAATACTCATTTTAAGCACGTTCAGATGAGAGAACGCCTGGTGCACGGCTCAACACAGATACAGGGGTTGGACAAAATAATGGAAACACCTAACGTTTTGGCATCATAGTCTTCGAACATGTTATAAACATGCAAATCGTGACACATGTTAATGTTTTGTAGTTGATTACTTGTGGTAAGTGATATGTGTATGTAAATTAACAGTTTGTTTTGCCGAATTGTAAGAACATTGATGAGAACCTGATACCAATGGCAGACCTTTCGGATGTTCAAAAAGGCCAAATTGTTGGTGCTCGTATGGCAGGCGCTAGTGTAACAGACAGTGCCTGAATGCTTGGCGTGTCAAGAGGTACTGTCTCCAAAGTATGAAAGAGAAGGAAAAACGTCCGTAGCAAAGCACAGGTCCGGCCGAAAGTCGAAGTTGACTGAGAGAAGCCGTCGGACTCTAAAGCGAATTGTGAGAGAGGATCACAAGGCCACGGCTCCGAACATCACTGCTGAGCTCAATGACACCTACAGAACCCAGTGTCCACCAACATCACTGCTGAGCTCAATGAACACCTACACAACCAAGTGTCCACCAAAATCACTGCTGAGCTCAATGAACACCTACACAACCAAGTGTCCACCAAAATCACTGCTGAGCTCAATGACACCTACACAACCCAGTGTCCACCAAAATCACTGCTGAGCTCAATGAACACCTACACAACCCAGTGTCCACCAAAATCACTGCTGAGCTCAATGAACACCTACAGAACCCAGTGTCCACCAAAATCACTGCTGAGCTCAATGATCACCTACACAACCCAGTGTCCACCAAAATCACTGCTGAGCTCAATGAACACCTACAGAACCCAGTGTCCACCAAAATCACTGCTGAGCTCAATGATCACCTACAGAACCCAGTGTCCACCAAAATCACTGCTGAGCTCAATGATCACCTACACAACCCAGTGTGCACCAAAATCACTGCTGAGCTCAATGAACACCTACACAACCAAGTGTCCACCAAAATCACTGCTGAGCTCAATGACACCTACACAACCCAGTGTCCACCAAAATCACTGCTGAGTTCAATGATCACCTACAGAACCCAGTGTCCACCAAAATCACTGCTGAGCTCAATGATCACCTACACAACCCAGTGTCCACGAAAACTGTTCATCGGGAGCTTCACAAATCTGGATTCCATGGAAGAGCTGCTCTCAATAACAAATGTTTCCAAGCGTTTAGAGCGGTGTAGAAACCTCCAGAATTGGTCCCTCGAGCAGTGGAAACATGTGATATTCTCAGACCAATCATAGTTTACCCCATTTTCCGACCTCCGGCCGAGTGTACATTTGGAGACAGCTGAAAGAAGCATTCCAACCAGACTGCCTTCTCCCAACCAGAGGTTGGCGGAGGTTCTGTGATGATCTGGGGTGCTATTTCGTGGAGATCCACCGGGCCAATGATATCCCCTTGTATAAATCCATACCTCGGGGAATTGAGGCTGTAATCGCCGCAAAAGTTGGATCTATACCATATTAAACTAACTTTTGTTGATTTTTCCAGATGTCTCCATTATTTTGTCCAACCCCAGTATATCAATGAGGATGGAAAGGGAGGAAGGCCCTAGTGGTAGGGAGAGGGGAGATGGATCACCTCCTAGCACTCACCTGTCTCTGAACTCTGAACTCCATTACATTCTTATATGGGTTCTTCCCTCATCGCTGTCTCATACCTAATCTGTAGCTATCCCTTCACTCTCATTAGATTGTGCAAGGGCCAGTGAGTTCATTAGACTTCACCACTGCAGTAATGAGACAAAGGGGAAGTAGGGCTGAGAGAGGGACAAAGACAATAAAGGGTACACTCCAACTCCAAAATAGCAGTAGAGTACCAAGGCTACAGGCGACACCACTTCAGAAACATCCAGAAACTTGCTCCTTCCATACTTATCAGCTAAGAAGTGAATTTTATAACTGGCAACAGATTATGAAACAAGTGACTATATAAAGTGGAAGGGAGTGGTCACAAAATGCTGAACCTGAGATAGAACAAGCAAAGAACTATAAGCAAGGAGTCCTTAACCCCTGCAGCACCAGACTGAAGAATATACATTTAAAAATCAGAGTATCACAATGTAATGTGACACTTATGTCCCAGACTCGTCGAAGGTTTCCCAAGGACGGGAGACATTCATGACATAGATGCATTTATATACACAAATCTATAGAGACTCAAGAAAGTTGATAAAGACTTGCAGACATAGTTCAGCAAGTATATAGAAATAATGCTCAAATATATAGTTGATACCTAGCATGCTTCATTTCTTAATGGGTTCAGGTTGGTTTCTCATCTAAAAGAATTGATTTTTAATAAAATATGTTTTTTGCATGTAAGCACCATATGGCAGCATATGAAGTTGTTCTAAAGCCCTAGGCATAAAGAATAAAAGATGCAAGCTAATGGAATAAGTTAAATTATAAGAAAGAGAAAAGGTAGAGAAAATAAGTTAACACTTACCACACTGGTCCTAAAACTTTTTAGGCCATTTTCATGGAGATAACTACTATATGTATACCGTAATTAATAACACCAAACAAGAATCTGAAATGGTTCCCCTTGGGATTCATAGGTTGCTTTATGTTCAGCATATTGAACCAATGAGTCATAATTTCATGAGTTTGTCTTACATGCTACAGTTTGGGAGGAGACTTTGTGAAGAGCATTTTATACGTAGAGCTTTGTGCTACAGTAAGATTAATATTATTTATTTATAGAGCACCATTGATTCCATGAGAAAGGATTACATACAAATCACAATTGAAAAATACAGTGAATAAACTAACAGTGACACACCGGTACAGAGGAGAGAAGACCCTGCATTAGCGGGCTTACATTCCATGGGGTGTGTTGATGCGACCCCAATGTGTCCCCTGACCGGTATACAGCACATGGGGGATTGCATCTTTGGCTCTGTGGCAGCACTCACAGAGTTAACAGCAGTGAGATCTGAGCTGAGTGCTGATTGAAAGCACTGAGCTGCCCTGGTCTGAGGAGTGGGACAGAACAGGAGGATCTGCTGTGTGAAGCTAACACAGCCTGAGAGCTCTCAGAGAGGACGTTCATGAGACTAATGAGTGGACGGTGAGAAGGGAAAGGTTGTGTGCGGACAACACAGCCTAGCTGAGAGGATTGGCTTTGGCCCCGATCAGGACAGAGCCCCGGCAGAGGTACAGAGCATATCTGTCTGTGCGTTGGAGGTCTGTAAATACCTGAACTGTGCCAATAAACGGTGTGTCGTGTGAACAGTTGCCTGGGTGACTGCCTTCCGTCATGCCGATCCTAACCGTTACCTTACAGGGAATATGGGGAGGAAGACAGTAGGTTGCGTCAGCTCCAATGATGGTGAAGCACCAGCTTGGATGTTGGTGGAGCGCCAGGTCTGGTGGTGTTGGAGTGCCTTCTTCAGCTGTGGCGGAGTGTCACCTCTGATGGTGGTAGAGTTCCAGCTCCGGCGGCAGTAGGGTCATGCCAAGCTGTAAGCTGTTCTGAAGAGGTGGGTTTTCAGGTTCTGCTTGAAAGTTCTGAATGTAGGAGATAGTCGGGCGTGTTGGGGTGCAGCGTTCTAGAGGACAAGGGAAGCTTTGGATCAAGTCTTGCAAGTAGTTTTATGAGGAACGTACAACTATAGAGGAGAGGAAGAGTTCTTGAGAAGATCGAAGATAACAATTTGGAAGAGATTAGTTTAGACATATATGGGGGAGACAGATTGTAGATAATATGGTGCCTGCAGATTGGATGGCATTTACATGGTGACAGGTTCCCTATGGAGCAAATCTATATCCTGACACTGAAAACTTGCTATACAATTTTCATGGATGGTCACCGTACAATGTGAAATATTTTTCCTTCGGCACCCCTGGCATATCCAGTATTATAGGGGTTGTCCATCGCTTTGACAGCCCCTTTTCATTTACCGTGTTCACCCCTATAAAAATCAAAAATCTTATACTCACTTCCGGTGATGATGCATTTCTAGTAATGTCAGAAACCGCATTCCTGGGGCCCACATGACTTTGTTATTACACTCAACCAACCGCTGCAGATTTGTCGTGCCTCCCCTTTGTTCACAGGAGTCCTCAACAGAAAGTGAAGTGGACAGCTACCGCTCTCTTCTCCTATTAATTGCTCCTGTGTCTGAAGGCGGGAAGTAGGAAGCCAGCGGTGATTGGTCGTGAATCTCACGTGTCATAACAATGTCATGGGCTCCCCGGGAACACGTCTTCGGCGCCGGAGGTGGGTATAGGCTTTTTCATATTTATAGGGTCAAACATGGGGAATGTGAAGGGGGTTGTCCAAGTAGCAGACAACCATTTTAAAGTACAATATCTAGGGCACCACTTCCAAAATATCGAAGAAAGGAACACATGCACGCAGGCAGGGGCTGACTGGCGACGCAAACCCTGGGTGGCAATATTTTTCGGCCAGCCCTTGAGTGAGGAGCGGGGGATGGTGGTTGCTGTCGGACGTTTTCGGCGTCCCGTCTCGGACCCGCCAGCCCTTAGGTGAGGATCCGGGGGGGATGGGTGCTGTCGGACGTTTTTGGCGGCCCATAATAGGGCCGCCAGTCCTTAGCTGAGGTCCAGGGGGGCCGGCCCGTTTCTGTGGGTGGGCAGCCCTAGGTGGGGGCTATACCACAAGCCCAGGCGACCCTTGCCCCCCTGCCACCTGGGCCAGTTAACGTTCTTGGACAGATTTGGGCTAGGGTAATAATAGCTAGGTCATTTTGATGCACTATGGTGATCGCTCTAGACAAGACAAGTATAATTTGCTAATTAACACATTTATAATGACAATTTAGTTCCTTATTTACTTTGGTATTCCAGGAGAAGTCATATTAGAAATAAAATATCAGTAGCCCTAGGAAAATACAACTGCACAGCGAGGAAGTCAATTAACTTCTATTTATACTTTAAAAGTGCGGAAGAAAAAATAGATCTTCCTTGATCAGTTTTTGACTTCCAGGAGATAAAAAGAAACATTTGCATGTAAGAGATATTATTTTGCTCCAACGCCACTTGTTTCCAATTGTCATGAAACGTTTGAAAGTCAAAGGCCTATTCTTCATAAAGACTAAATTACGCTGGTGCTTTGATCTTCAAATATTATACATTGTTAGAATAGAAGAAATGTTGTATTCCCTTAAAAGGTTCCGGGAAAAGACATTAAAAAGGTCTTAGTTAACCGGGAAAGTAGATGGAGCTTCACTTGAAAACCCACACAATCTCGGAAGGTTGACACGCTGTATAATAAAACATGGTCCACGCATGGCTGCTTTCTAAGAAGACGTGAATATATATGTGACTTTTCATTTAATGCACGTTTATTCAATCACTCTGTTTTTAGCAAAAGGGAAGGTTAAATGTATAATTATAAAGATACAATGAAACTGTTTTATTCCGGGCATCCATGGGATCACATAGGCGCTTCCAGTCTATCAAGTAATTATGTGACAAAGACACATAATATAATTATTGCTCCCAAGACATAATGAGTGAAATTAACTGCAAGTAAATGTCACATTTTAAATGTATTTGTACAGAGATTTTTTTTCCAAATTATATATACTTTATAATTAATAATAATTTATGAATAATTAGCAATAGAATTATGCAATTATATAATTGTGGAGTCCTGCAGATATTACTAGGAGGGGCTAAGTACATGTGAAGTTAGGCAGCTAGTATGGAACTCAATTGGGGCTAGGTAAAAAAAAATTCAGTCTGACTGACCCAAAGTAGAGGCCTCCCCTGCCTCTGTGAGGGAACACATGGGTCAATATATAGCGTTATGACCTAAATCACCAAATATAACAGAACCCCCCTGGTGTGTAATGATTTTGCAGTGATTTTTTTTGTGTATGCTTTTTTATATTTTTAAAACTTGAATTGAACTTTTTCTTACAGTTTACTTAGTTCCACTATGGGACCCGGATATATTACACTTTGATTGATGATCTTATGCACTGCAATACTTCTGTATTGCAGTGCATCAGACTTGTCAGTTTTACACATACTCACTCTGCCTATGCTCTGCCCTAACAGGCTGCAGTACTTGAGGCCATTACTTGGAAGGGTTAATGAGGCTGTCCTGTAAACTATCTACCGTATATACTCGCGTATAAGCCGAGTTTTTCAGCCCACAAATTGGGCTGAAAAGTTACCCCCTCGGCTTATACGCGAGTCACTATACGGGCCCCCCCCCCCCCCCCCAGAGGTATACAGGCCCCCCAGGCTCGGGAAACCTGTAAAGGAAGATGATTATACTTATCGCTGTCCGGCTGCCGTCCCCGCTCTGCATCGCGCTCCTCCATCTGCATCGCGCTCCTCCATCTTCCGGGTTCCTGTCGGCGCCGAGAATGACGTCATTGTCGGCGCAGAACACAGGAAGTCGGAAGCCGGAAGATGGAGGAGCGCGATGCAGATGGAGGAGCGCGATGCAGAGCGAGGACGGCAGCCGGACAGCGATAAGTATAATCATCTTCCTTTACAGGTTTCCCGAGCCTGGGGGGGGGCCTGTATACCTCGGGCTGCTGCTGTATATAGCCTGGGGGGGCCTGTATACCTCGGGCTGCTGCTGTATATAGCCTGGGGGGGCCTGTATACCTCGGGCTGCTGCTGTATATAGCCTGGGGGGGCCTGTATACCTCGGGCTGCTGCTGTATATAGCCTGGGGGGGCCTGTATACCTCGGGCTGCTGCTGTATATAGCCTGGGGGGCCTGTATACCTCGGGCTGCTGCTGTATATAGCCTGGGGGGCCTGTATACCTCGGGCTGCTGCTGTATATAGCCTGGGGGGGCCTGTATACCTCGGGCTGCTGCTGTATATAGCCTGGGGGGCCTGTATACCTCGGGCTGCTGCTGTATATACCCTGGGGGGCCTGTATACCTCGGGCTGCTGCTGTATATAGCCTGGGGGGGGCCTGTATACCTCGGGCTGCTGCTGTATATACCATGGGGCTGCTGCTATATATTCCATGGGGCAGCTGCTGTATATACCATGGGGCTGCTGCTGTATATACCATGGGGCTGTTGCTGTATATACCATGGGGCTGTTGCTGTATATACCATGGGGCTGCTGCTGTATATACCATGGGGCTGTTGCTGTATATACCATGGGGCTGCTGCTGTATATACCCTGGGGCTGCTGCTGTATATACCCTGGGGGGGCCTGTATACCTCGGGCTGCTGCTGTATATAGCCTGGGGGGGCCTGTATACCTCGGGCTGCTGCTGTATATACCATGGGGCTGCTGCTGTATATTCCATGGGGCTGCTGCTGTATATACCATGGGGCTGCTGCTGTATATACCATGGGGCTGTTGCTGTATATACCATGGGGCTGTTGCTGTATATACCATGGGGCTGCTGCTGTATATACCATGGGGCTGTTGCTGTATATACCATGGGGCTGCTGCTGTATATACCCTGGGGCTGCTGCTGTATATACCCTGGGGCTGCTGCTGCTGTATATACCCCTGGGGCTGCTGCTGCTGTATATAACCCTGGGAAGGCTGCTGTAACACTGCTGGGGCCTGTATATACCACTGGGGAGGCTGCTGTATACCACACTGTTGGGGGCTGTATACTACCACTGGGGAGGCCTGTATACCATCGGGGGGCCTGTATACCACACTGCTGGGGGCTGTATACCTGTGCTGGGGTCCACCCTCGGCTTATACACGAGTCAATAGTTTTTCCCAGATTTTGGGGGCAAAAGTAGGGGGGTCGGCTTATACACGGGTCGGCTTATACACGAGTATATACGGTAATTGAAAATGTTGTGAATGCCAGTGACATCTAGAAGGTTAAACAACGACAATTGGTGCTAAATCTGAACATGGCTGATGCAGCAGGGAGCTGATTATAATATATAGCTGAAACCCTCTGGATTTTTGTCTTACTAGTGGTGCTCCAATGAGGATTTAGGCTGGCTTCACACCACGGCAAGGTACGGTCTGGGGCTGTCCGGTGTAAACCAGACAGCCCCGGACCAGTTTTTGCCCCATAGTAGCCTATGGGGCCAGATTTAGCCGGATGGTAGCTCTCCATCATCCGGTTTCATCTCTGCGGTGGAATCCAGGAGAAATCAGATTTTTCTCACCGTACACAAAATGCCATATCCCGGATTTGCCCTGATTGTCCAGGATTCTCCCGGATCCAGGGCAATCCGGTTCTAACTAACATGGGAGCCTATGGGGCCGGATTGCCCCGGTCTGGGCGAATCTGGGAACCGGATACCGGCAGCTGCATACCGCTGTTGTTTCAGGACTGCAGCTAGCTCCATGCTATTCGCGATCTTGAAAAATCAGCAGCTGCAGCTGCAATTACAGCCATCCGGCTGCAGACAGGACCGGAGGGCACATTTGGCCCTCCGGTTCTGTGTGCTGATCCGGTCCGGGGCTGTCAGGTTCATACGCCGTGGTGTGAAGCCAGCCTAAGGTTTCTTAATGACCAAAGTTAGAAGGTATTTTGGTATTCATAAAGTGCTTATTGTGAAGTGTAGCAGACGAGACAGGATTCTACTTGCGCTCATTGTATAACAAATCATGATTTCTTATTGTCTGTTATGGCATGTCTGCTACTAAATTAACAGTGGCCAGAAGATTAGAGGTGCTTCATCTGAGGAACCTCTGATGACATCATGCCTAGTCATCTGACTGCCTCAGCCAATCACAGGCCTTAGTGGTTTGGTGACAGTACATAACATTATTATTATCTGTCCACATACATACTACCAGAGTGGCCCCTACTGGATCATTGGGCATTAGAGAAGGCAGGTATAACATTCCCTCCCTTTTATAAAATGTACATGTAATTGTGTATGTTATGTCTGTTCTGCCTTCCTCCATGTTACATGCAGTGTGAGAACCAGCATACAGTGTACAGCAAGTAAACAGATTGTTCATTCTGTAGTTTAAGGTTTTATTAGTCAACAAGTCATTTTAATGCGGCAAAACTAGAAAATAGATATTCATACTGTGTATATATATATATATATATATATATATATATATATATATATATATACAGTGCTGTGCAAATTAATTGGGACAAAGCATTTTTAAGTAAAATCATAAGTTGGGGTTACCAGTCAGTGATTCAAGCCAGTTTTAACTGCTTTGAACTTGTGTGAGTGTACAACCTTGAGTAACAAAATATGGTGTGACTGTTTTTAGTAAAAAAAGTCAAGGCAGAGTCAAGGGTTACACTGAGGCAGGGGACTTCAGGTACAGGGCAAAGTGTGATGTCATTTATTGTGATAGATAGATCAGGTAAGGGAGGGACGCGAGATGGAGGAAAGATGATGAGTTCGGTTTTGTCTACATTGAGTTTTAGGAAGTGAGAGGAGAAGGAGGAAGATATGGCTGATAGACACTCCGGGATTCTGGACAGCAGAGAGGTGACGTCTGAGCCAGAGAGATAGATCTGAGTGTCGTCAGCGTACAGGTGATACTGGAAGCCATGGGACTTTATGAGTTGTCCTATAAACATGTACCTGGCTGTATTATTCATTCATGTATATGTTACAACGTTATACACTATTGATGTATGCCATGTTTCTATTGACGCACTCATC
>JARQOC010000010.1:14619053-14687488 GCA_033576535.1 Allobates femoralis
CACAAACACACAGGTCAGCATTACAGGCATAGAGTGAAATTCTATCACCAGCACCACCTGGTGGAAAGATAGGCTACTTAAAGGCTAGGGGGAGGGGAGGTCAGGTGAGTCACACATTAGCCCCTCAACCAGCAGTTGAACCTAATATTGAATGCAGTTCTGGAGCACAACACAGGAGGCAAAGACCTTCACAACCATCAACCATGCATCTGTTAAAGACAAAGACATACACAGCAGCATCCAGCAATGTCAGCGCCATATAAGCGCTTGACCGTACCCTCATAAGAAAGATGACATGATCCATACTGTGAATGTTTATATGCGCTATGAAGCACTATAGATATACCAGGAGACTGGTCTTAAGCACAAGTTTTGTGAAGAACCTTTTATAGCCATTATGCTATCAGCTGTATGTATATGGCAAATTAACCAATTAATTGATGAATTGCACATGTGATGATACTATATATGACTAAATCAAATGTGAGCTCACTGCCTGAGAAAGAAGAGTCACCTTTGAAACGTTGCCACTACGGATCAGTAAAGAATCCACTTTTTCACCTTCAATTTGGGAGTGCTGCCTGTCTTTTTGGTTGAATTGAGGGAGGATTGCTGGACACTTTCCAATACAGGTTATGCACCCATATTTTTATTTGGTAGTGCTGCCTAGGTTTATCTAATTTTATTTATATATATATATATATATATATATATATATATAAAAAAGGTTAAGCAGCACTGCTAGGCTGGTCTTTCTGGGTGCAAAGCGTACTAAGATACCCCTTCAGGTGTCTCCTATACATGCGGCTTTTGAAAAAAGTCCGCAGCACTCCAATTCAGCCTTCAAACCTTGGCAAAGACTGAAAGAGTGCTGCGGACTTTAAAAAAAACAAAAACGTATATATGTATATATATATATATATATATACATAATAATATAATATAAACAGCTATCACAGTGTACAGTTCAAAAGGAAAATACAGTAAGATGGAGGTGTATAAGGAACACATGTATTCCTATCAGACATAATACCTTGATATGTAACTGATTGCTGTATGAGCTATCAACAGACTTTATAAAATAAAATACACAGGAGTAAAACTCTCACCAGATATACGCTGGAAACAGTAATGAGTTTCCAAGAGCCAGCTGGGGCAAGACAAACACATATGTTTGCATAAAATCCTTTCTCTGTCACACACGTCAATGTCGTCAGCGATCTGATCGCTGGCGACATTGACGGCTGATCGCTGGTGAGCTGTCACACAGGCAGACTCACCAGTGATCATTGGACCAGTGACATCGTGGAAATGATTTAAATATCGTTTCTATGATGTCTTGCTCCCGCTGACAGGCTGGTATCCATGGTAAACTGCGCGCGCTGCCTAGATACTCAACGTATACCTTGGTTACCAGCTTTCTCCTCTCACCGGCTGGTATCTAAGGTACGCGGCGGGTAACTAGGGTCCCTAGTTACCCGCTTGTGTACCTTGGATACCAGCCAGTGAGCGGAGAAGGCTGGTAACCAAGGTATACATCGGGTATCTAGGCAGCGCGCGCTGCCTAGATACCCGCAGTTTACCATGGATACCAGCTCCCAGCACTTGCTGAGAGGTGCTGGGAGCTGGCTGAGCGCGCGTCTCCCGGTCACACACAGCGACCATCGCCGGGTTTTCGGTCCTGTCTGAAAACCTGGCGACCATCAACCAGCGATTTATCGCTGGTTGATATACCATGTCACACGCGTCAATATCGCTGCAACGTCACGTGCAGCAGCGACATTGACAGCGATATTAATGCGTGTGACGGCACCTTAAAAATAGCTGCTGCTTACCCAGAAATGCAGAGGAGCTGTCCCATAATGCACTTGTGTTCGTAAAGGAGAATATACTGAGGTAAGCAGATAATACTGCCAGATGGTGATAATCACATTAAACTTTAATTTATTACATTACAAAAATGATAACGTGGGAAATTTAGTATCAATCTAGATCTAAATGGGCAGAACAATGACTGCTATACCCAAACCTCTGTGGCTCTAAATAAAACTTACCATCACCCAATACAACCCTATAATGATCTTCATTCAGTTCAACAGAACCATTGGAAATGTAAAAGTTGGGAAACAAGCTTTAATCTACATCCTAAACACTGAATCCATCATATCGGAGACAGAGATATTATATGGTTTTTATTAAATAATATATGTTTTGCAGCAGAATACCTGTCATTTGGATTTCTACCAATGTTCTCAAAGATGGATGGTAAATAAAAATGTTTGATATATTCAGTTCAGCAGGAAATCATACGCCTTCATGAACACATTATAGAGAAAATGCAGGTTCTCTTCCGTTCAGCCTTCACTTCAGAGAGAATTATGTACAAAAATCATTGATCTGAATAGAAAAAAAAGGAAAACTATTCAAAATATCAAGATATTTAACAGTAAATGAATATACAAGAAATACCATAAAACATGCATTTTATTACAGAGAGAATTCATAATAGCCGATGTTCAGTCATGAGCTAAGAATTGATATGTAGGGCAGTACCTATAGGGGATGATTATTTACTAGTTATCCTGATCAGATTGTGCTGCTTTCTTGTGTTTTAGCTCACCTTTATTAAAACAGAACTGTAATCTATGGCTATAACTTTGTATTATGCCTACAAGGAATACTAGGTAGCCTGAGATACAAATCCTTTCTTAGGCTGGCTTCACACCGGCGTTCGGAGCGCAGCGCACCGAACGCAGCCAAACGCTTGCGCACATGCGTTCCTATGTTTAACATGGGAACGCGTGTGCCTGCGTTTGGCTGCGTTTGGTTGCGTTTGCGTTCAGATGCTCATAATTTGTGCACCCTCTGAGCGCACTCCGAACGCATCATGTTGCATTTTTTGGCGCTTGTTTTATCTGCAAGCGCCCGCAAGCGCACAAACAATGCATTGGTGTCAATGGGTCCGCAGTGTTCTACGCTTGACAGTGCAGGAGAACGCTGCGGACCCATTGAAATCTCTCCCGGTGGCCGCCGGTGATGTCACAGGAGATCACCGACGGCCACCGGGAGATCAGCTGAGCCTCTCATGATCTCCTCCTCCCCGCCGCCGGTAAGCTCCTAGCAGTGTCGGCGGGGTTAAACAGCTGATCTGACAGCTGTTTGAATCTTCCTACGCCGACATCTCCTCTCAGTGTCGGCGCGGGAGATTCAAACAGCTGTCAGATCAGCTGTTTAACCCGCTGACACGTCCCGGAGCTTACCGGAATCGGGGAGGAGGAGATCTCCGCCGCTGATCACCGCCTCCGGCCCGCCCCCGGACACCTCCGATTGGCTACCCGGGCTCCACAGTGATGTGTCCGCAGGTGGACATTCTCCGCTGCGGACACATCAAAATGACCCTGCTTTTGACTGCATTTGTGTCTGCATGCCATCAGCATGCAGACACAAACGCAAATGTGAAGCCAGCCTAATCATTGGCTTAGGTGTTGCAATCTTCCTTGCTTCAATTCTGTGTTTTCAGAGGAATTTAGTCGTCCTGTTATTGACTCATATAATGCCATCATATTCCATAGCATTTTATAGACATTATCACCACTGTTCCCATTAGGAATCACAATCTAAGTGTCCTATCACTATGTCTTTGGAGTGTGGGAGGAAACCAGAGAACCCAGAAACTCACAAAAACATGGGGAGAACATACAAACTCCTTGTAGATGTTGTCCTTGGTGGCATTTGAAACTAGAAGCCCAAAGCAACAAAATAATGTAAGGAGGCAGATGGACTGTCACATCACCCCTGAAGATACCAACTCTTTTACTGTGTATAATGTAAGTATATTACATGTGTAATTCCCCCCAGGCCTTGTTAGCCATACATTATAGGGTTTACTCAGGGCCTGTCCTTAATGCTTAATTTGGCAAGTGGGTGATACCTGCAGGAAAAGGACTTTAGAGACGAAGTCTAGTGTCAGCCAGTCATGGGGGACCTTAGTGAGGAAATGTATCAGTCCAGATGAGATCACAGAAATAGGAAAACAGCTTTTGGAGTGGGCTTATAAGGGATCTCTATTAACAGCGCAGGCACAGAGTTCATCATGTAACAACACGTAGTGAGTTTCCAGACTGCATACTCAAACAGAGGACAGGAAGTTGGACAAGAGTTTATAAAGGCAAGGAGACAAAAAACACATGGAAAGGGACGAAGCAGAGGATGCCATCTTGGAAAAGGGCAAGAATGCCCAAAAGGTCATCAGAATATCTACAGTCCTGACAGAATGTAAGGAAGAACGTGTAAGGCTAGGGTCACACTTGCGTTTTTTTCATGCTTTTTTTGGAGACCTGCGTTTTTAAAAAAGCATATAAAAACGCACCCATAGGCCCCCATGCAAAAAAACGCATGTCTAAAGTGCCATGCGGTTTTGGCATGAGTTTTTGCACTTATGTGAGTAGCTGCCTTCAAAAACACATGCAAAAACATTAGTACCATTTAGTATCATCCAAAAACGCATGCGTTTTCCATAGGGGCCCATGTTAAAAAACAAATGCGTTTTCCGTAGGGGCCCATGTTAAAAAACGCATGCGTTTTTAAAACAGCACCAAAAAATAGTTCATGAACTTTTTTGGGTGCTGATTTAAAAACGCATGCAAAAACGCAGGGTGCCATCAGACACCTTAAAAAACGCATGCAGAAAAGGAAAAAAGCATGCAGAAACGCATGCTTTCTTTTAAGGCACTAAAAAAACTCATGCCAAGTGTGACCCCAGCCTAACATGTATTCACTTGCTCACCAGTTTTGAAAAAGTTGATTTGACTCATTGCTTTGAGCAGATGGAGTGGTACCACACAAAGTGCAACCCAATGAGCAGTGGATATCTCAGAATCCTAGGTACGGCTAGGGTCACACTTGGCTGCGTTTCTTAAGGTTGTTTTCGGCAGGCTAGGGTCAAACTTGCGTTGTGGATGTGTTTCCCATGTGTTTTTCACACTTGTATTTTGTGAAAAACGCATGCAAAAACTCATCCATAGGCCCCAATACTAAAAACAAATGCCCCAATGCTAAAAAAGCATGGCTAAAGTGCCATGAGTTTTTTCCATGAGTTTTTGGCTCAGCACCAAAAAATGCATCATGATGAGTTTTTTGGTGCTTTTTCAAAAACGCATGCATTTTTGTAACATGGGGCCCTATGGGAATCGCATGCGAATCCGCATGGCACTAAATGGTTCCATGAGTTTTTGCATGAGTTTTCTAAGGCTGCTCCAGACCTAACAGCAAAAACACCCTTAATGCAAGTGTGACCCTAGCCTTAAAAAACTCATGTGAAAACTCATGCGAAAACTCATGGTACCATTTAGTGCCATGCAGATTCGCATGTGATTCCTATAGGGCCCCATGTTAACTAACCAGATCAGTTTTTTTTTACTGCACCCACTGCAGTTACACCATTGCAGTCACACTTGAGTGCAGCATCAGTTTTTGGCATAAGGTTTTGGACTTAGCAAAAAAAGTGCACAAAATGATGCAAAAACCTTATGCAAGGCTCAAGTGTGACCCTAGCCTATCATGGTATACACCTACACACAAACCCCAATTTACTGTGGCATGGGCAGGCATGGAAGATGAGTTCCTCCCCCTTGACTACTGCATGGGGCTACGTTACAATAACAGTGTTAACCAGTAAGCCGCCTTACAGCACATATGCACAAATTAAACCTTCTGCTGCCGTGGTCAAAGTTATTCCATAATAGGGCATACATCCACACAAAAACCCCAATATACAGTGGCATGGCCGGGCATGGGGTGCAAAAGGAAACCAGAGAACCCAGAAACTCATAAAAACACAGGGAGAACATACAAACCCCTTGTAGATGTTGTCCTTGGTGTGATTTGAAACTAGAAGCCCAAAGCAGCAAAATAATGTAAGGAGGAAGATGGACTGTCACATCACCCCTGAAGATACCAACTTTTATACTGTGTATAATGTCAGTATGTTACATTTGTAATTCCCCCCAGGCCTTGTTAGCCATACATTATAGGGTTTACTCAGGGCCAGCCCTGAGGATTTGTATGTACCAGTGGGAAGGGAGTTCCTGCTTTAAAGTCAGTTGTGTGTGGGAAGAAGTAAAGGCATGGTGTGAGGAACACAGGGAAAGGACCAGTGAAGGAAAATATACTTATGCATAGAATAAGGATATGAAAATCTAACAACACAGAGGTGGATGAGCAACTCAGGCAAGTGGGGATACCTGCAGCAAAAGGACTTTAGAAACGAAGTCTAGTGTTGGGCAGTCATGGGGGACCTTAGTGAGGAAATGCATCTGTCCAAATGAGATCACTGAACTAGAGTTTATAAATGCAAGGAGACAAAAAAACACATGGAGAGGAACAAAGCAGAGGATGCCATCTTGGAAAAGGGCGAGAATGCCCAAAAGATAATCAGAATATCTAGAGTCCTGACAGAATGTAAGGAAGAACGTGTAATTTACATTCACTTGCTCACCGGATTTGAAAAAGTTGATTAAGCTCTCTTATTTCCAGCTGCAGATGGAGTGTCACCACACAAAGTGCATCCCAATGAACTGTGGATGTCTCAGAATCTTAGGTAGCATGGTATACACCTACACACAAACCCCAATTTACTGTGGCATGGGCAGGCATGGAAGATGAGTTCCTGCTCGGGAAATAGAGCTGGAGTGACATAGGTTCAAATTTCCAGCCTTATTTGTACATCACTTCAAATGACATTTTTTTTAAGAATAAAGAATAGCTTTATGCATCATTTTCTCCAAAAAAACAACAGTGCTCATAAGGCCTCTTGATGCTCATTTCTTCCTATTCTTCAATTACATTTGTGGCACCCCAAGGGTTAACGTGCCACAGTAGCATCACACGAGTTCCCTCCCCACACAACACTGACACTACACTAGCACCTCTGGGCCAGGAGGGGGAGCTAAACCAGCTCCCTTATATACTCCGGGTCAAGAGGAAGTAGTTAGTTCAGTACATAGCAGTACTGTGAAGAGTCCAGTTCCTGGGAGAACTGAGAGGGAGACTGTAGTGTATAGTGTAGTGGATTCCAGGCCTAGCCAGGGTCTGAGGGAAGGAGAACAGAAGACAGAAGAACACATCTGGGAGACTGAGTGACATCACCACTCGCCCCGGAGGAGCGCACAGATCGGATACCGGATCCGAAACTGTGACTAACACACACAGCACAGTAAATATCGGGATGGTGGAGGTTGTAGATCGACACTGTACCTCAGCAAAGCAACATGGCGGGGTCAGAAGCACAAGGAAGACTCAAGTTGCCTAGCCAAGGGGGTACCTGTGAGGAGAGACAGTGCCAGCAGCTCAGCTAAAAGCAGCAGCAGGGCCACACACACAGCGCAGCAGGAGGAAGCTGAGGACCCGGACAGGTTAGGAGCAACCCAGCCCCGGTATAGACTCTGTGGACAATTCTCTGTAAAGAACATCTACAGTAAAGCTTTGGAAAACCTCAGAAACGTGAGTGTGTGATCCTTGCACTCAAGTCCTAATTACTCCCACAAGCAGCCCCTTCTCCACTATCATCCCTTTCCTGCAACATCTATAACATCCATCATAGACTTTAATTACACTGCCCCGGGGAACCAGGCTCTACCTGCGGCGAGCCGTTTCATCTAAAGCTGCCTAACATCATCCCCGGAGGTTCTGCAGCAGCGGTGGTCACCCTGACCACAACCCGTGGGTGACGTCACGACAAACTCTATCCCCTGTATATATTCCCTTTTACTTGCGGAACCCGGGACACGGTCCGGACTAGGACCTCTGTGACATCCCCAACAGAACCTTCGTCCGGTACCGAGTACCCCGTCCCAGTGGACTCCACACATTCTTACCTCTGCGGCTCACATTGTCATTTCAAATCACAGCTTCCTCTTTATCTCCTTTAATGCCATACTGTTATTTTCCTTATTTGTTTCTCTCCAACATTTCTTTTTCTTGTACCTTCTGCTTTAGCAAAACTTCTTTCTACTTGAGACTTTAAATGTAATCTTGCATCCAAGCCAGATTTGCCTGTGTAGAGGTTTCCACTTTGTTGATTCCTCCACGTCTTCCCCAATCTTTGTCTTATAATGTTCTCCATTATCAATTACTGATTGGCTCTATGTACTAGTGCTCCGCTTCTCTTATATTTTATCCTTCTATGCAGTTTTAATTTTGATCCCATCACATTTTCTTTTTATATCACTCTTAATCACCTTTTAAACAATTTCCCATTACTGGTACTTCTAACATTAAAGTTTCTATGATTAGACACGTTCTTTCTGCTCTCTCAAATGCTTTACCACCTGTTTATATGTCACATCCCAAGAGTCTGCTCATGCAACTTCTGTATATGCTGCCAGGTGCCGCTGTTTTCACTCCAAAGGTGGGGATGGTGTTGTAGTTGTTTGACTTGTGGATGTGTTGTATGGCTGCCCAGCTGCACTCATTAACTCTGACTTCAGCTAATTAGGAAATACTGCAGTCTGTTGGAATCCTCTATAGGCTTCTGCTGATTGCCAGATATATTTCCTGGTTCTTGGTATTCCTGCTTTGAATTATTGATTTTCCTGATTTCCCTCTGCCTGTTTTAGGAGTAGTCTCCATTCTAACGATTTTGTACCTTTCTGACCTTACGGCTTTGACCTTGCTTGTCGGCTTTTCTATTCCTGGACTGCAACCCATCTATAGACAGCAACCTACTTAACCTTGCAGTAAAGCCAGATTCCTGTATAGGTGTTAAAGGGTGTCTGGGTATCTTGGTGTTCTGCTGGACAGTGTGGTTTGCATTTAGTCTGTCCGGATTCCCCTTTTGGACAGATGTTTAATTATGTTATTTCTTTGTGTTTTAATTTACCTACTACTTGCCTATCTCTTATACCAATGTTTTGTCTTTAATGGACCAGATATCCCATATATTGGTTTTGTTTGTACCTCCTTGGGTTAATAATAATTGCTATTAAAGTTAAAGGGGTTGGCACTACTGGACAACCCCATCAAAATCATTCTAGGTCCCCATAAAAATACTAACAGTCTACACTCACCTACTGCAGTGACGCTGTTATTCATTAAATGAGAATGAGAACTTTGTAATAACAATTAGTTTGTGCCGTCACTTAGGCTAGGTTCACATTGCCATTGTGCTGTCCATTATAATGGACATTGAACAACAGCACAAATGCAATGTCATGGATGCATTAACACGGTCAACCGCATTTTCATGTGCGTGGTAAGTAAAAAATGCATACTCACAATGCAATGCAAGTCTATAGATGTTTTATCGCATGCGTTAAATTGCATTTGTGCTGTTTTTCAACGGATCCGTTGTAACGGACAGCACAACGGCAATGTGAACCTAGACTTACAACCAAGAATAACACTGACCCTGTTGTCCTCCTGGAGCTTTATGATTTAACTTTAAGATGTCAGATCTGCATTAGGCTGGCTTCACACTGTGAGTCAGATCCAATCCGAGGCTGTCAGGACGAACCTGACAGCCCCAGATCGGATCAGCACACAGAACCAGAGGGCTAATATGCCCTCCGGTCCGGTGTGCACCCGCACGCAGCTGCCGCCACTGATGGATCAGGACCGCGGCTGGCAGGGAGCTAGCCGCGGTCCTGAAACAACTGCGGCGTGCAACCCCAGGGGTCTGGTTCCCGGATCCTCCCGGACCGGTGCAATCCGGCCCCATAGGCTCCCATGTTAGGGAGCGCCGTATTGCACTGGATCCGGGAGGATCCGGGCGAATCCAGGGCAACCCGGGGCAATCCGGGAATTGCCCATTAGAGGAGATAGCGTTTTTGTGTCCATGAGAGAATACTGAATTCTCCCGGTTTGTCCCGGACAGATAGAAACCGGATGGCAGAGAGCTGTCATCCGACTTCTATCCAGTCCCATAGGCAACTATGGGGCCAAAAAACGGTCTGGGGCTGTCCGGTTTACACGGACAGCCTCGAATCGGAACCATCCCGCAGTATGAATCCGACCTTACTTATCTTATTCCATCTTTTTCACTTTCTTTCCCAAGCACGTCCCTAATTATGCTTGAATTTTCCAGAAAAACGTCATTTTTTTTACTAACTTAATAAAGATCTTCTACCATGACAAGTAATTTCTCAGCTAACAGTCACAAAACTGCACAGGAGGATTGAAACTAAAATTAGATTGCCGACCGGATCATTGAGCAAGGCATGGCTTTCTGCATTCACCCTTCTATTCTTTTCAATAAATACAAGGGAAAAATATAAAAATAATAATAATAATTATACCTTTTAGAGGAAACAAGAAACTAAAATCCTTCTCTGCCCACGAGTTCACAACTTTAATTATCCATTCAGCTGAAAATAGATATGCATGCAATATTCCATTTATTAAGTTAATAGCTCTGTGGGTTGCGCATAGAATAATGATTGAATTGTGTTATTAACTAGGAACAGATATCCTAAATGAGAATGTTTGTATTGGCCTCCCTGTTGTTACTTTATTTACTGTAAGATTATTATTCTACTTTAAGGCATAGTAGATCCATGAGCCGAGTAAAAAAGTGTAAAAAAAATATAAAATACAATAAGTTGACTCGTGTTTTCCAAATATGATTGAACTGTTTTGACAATTCGATCACTTCTTTAAAGGAACATGCTATTTGATTCCTGATGAAGCTGTCACGGCTCAATTATATGCAAATGCTTGTCTCAGTGTGTTGTAGAGACAGTGCAGGTGTATTTTAGAGTTATTAAAGGGAATCCGTTGCTCTGTAAACTGGAGGACAACATGCTGCAGGGGTTAAAAGACAACAATCAACTGTGTGCTACAGTCCGCGCTGCCCGATCATCCAAGGGATCACAAGGGAAACAGTGTTCCAAGAAAAGTTTTCTTTATTCTTACAAACCGACGCGTTTCGGCACCCAATCCTGGCACCGTCCTCAGGGTATTCCTGAGGACGGTGCCAGGATTAGGCGCCGAAACGCGTCGGTTTGTAAGAATAAAGAAAACTTTTCTTGGAACACTGTTTCCCTTGTGATCCCTTGGATGATCGGGCAGCGCGGACTGTAACACACCTTTGATCCCAGAAATCTTAAAGCACCCACGACCCTGTGGAGGTGGAAGTCCAGCAGCAGCCTGCAATATTAAAACCAACGCTTCTATTCCAGTTGTGGGAGGCACAACTGGACCAGGTTAGTGCAAACCTGAATGCATCTATAAGCCCCTATTCTATACTGAGTGATAGGGCACTATTGCGCCTCTGTTTGTCTCCCCTTATATTTTAAATAACAATCAACTGTGCCTCTCTTATCAGTCTGTGTGCTATTGTTTACATACACTAATGACTTTATCACCTTGTGATTACCAATACAAATTTACTTTTTATGACATGCCTCCTGCTGTGTATGATACCTCACTGTCAATGGACAATCTCAGTGTAATGTCCACACGATATGAGGCATTCACAAGGGTAAACTTTAACTGTACTTTATTCTGTTCTTCCACCTTTCTCCATCATATAACATAGCCGTCTTTCATCAGCATGCTTCAAAGTGAAACTAAAGACTTAACTTCCCACCTCCTTCTTCCCCTTACCCATGATACACCAGACCTAGTTTTGTTAAAGAGACAGATCTAATTATTGCACATTACAGGAGAGCTCTGCTGTATAGCTTAAACCAAACTCTCTGATTGTATCAGAACTGCTGCACCCCGTAATCTAAGGGTGGCTTCACACCGTGTCAGGGATGAACCTGACAGCCCGGGACCGGATCAACACACAGAACCGGAGGGCTAATATGCCCTCCGGTCCGGTGTGCATCCAGATGCAGCTGCAGCTGCTGATGAATCAAGACCGCGGCTCGCAGGGAGCTAGCCGCGGTCCTGAAACAACAGTGGTGTGCAGCCGCAGGTGTCCGGTTCCCGGATTCTCCCGGACGAGGACAATCCTGTCCCATAGGCTCCCATGGTAGGAAGCACCGGATTGCCCCTGATCCGGGAGGATCCGGGGAAATCCAGGAGAATCCGGGATATGGCAATTTGGGGTGATTTTTCTCCCCTGACACAAAAACGTTGCAAGCAACATTTTTGTCTCGGATGAGAAAAATCAGAATTCTCCCGGATTCTTCCGGAGAGATGGAAACTGGATGGCAGATAGCTGCCATCCGGCTCCATCCGGCCCTATAGGATACTATGGGATCAAAATCCGGTCCGGGGCTGTCTGGTTTACACCGGACAGCCCCGGATCGGATCTTGCCATGGTGTGAAGCCAGTCTAAGTTAAACATCGTTGGTTTCAGAATCTCTTTGCTTATAAAGTTTTGCTCTCAGATGAGCAAAAACATTCTGACAGATTTCCTTTAACCCTACTGTTCTGTTCAGGTCTAATATTCACTTATAATGTTCTGGACCTTTTTAAAGTCTTGGTTTTTAGCTAATTTTAATGTTTTATTTGAACACATGCTACATTATTATACTGTATGTGAACATGGTTGTTCATTAACAAACGAAAAATGAAATAAAAATTTCAAATTTGGACTGAACAGAACAGCCGGGTTATAGGAGTTATCCACTTTATTTATATCTTATATAAATCCTTTATTTTCATAAATCAAAGTTCATATAATCAAGGCATTAACTTACACTTTATTTATATTTTAACAAAATTGTTGGTGGCATGATTTGGCTGCATTAACTATTATATAAAATAAAAGCAGAGTTACACCATCAGTATGTCACCCTCAAGTATGTAAAGTAAAACTTGATACCCGATAGATTTTTTTACGTGAATATTTTATTAAAGTGCCAAAAGTTATAGCACAAATGTTTCAACATTTATTGGCACACCTTCTTCATGGGCACCGGGGGGTAACTGCACTTGGTAAGTGTGTGGTGAACACCGTTATCTTCTGGTGCCCATGTCTAACATTAGCTCGTAAGTGCCTCATCTGCCCACTTCTTGTCCGTACCAGGATTCTCCTTACCGGTTTCTCTTTCACTATTTTGACTTGCTCAACACACACTTAAGAAGGTCCGCTATTAAGGGTGGAAACATTTGTGCTATATTTTTGGTCACTTTAATATAATATTCACATAAAAAATCAGTTGAGTGTCAAAGTTTTACTTTACAAATCTATGGAAATGAAACTTATTTGAGTACCAATCCCCAAAAGTGCCATTATTTACTTTACTAACGCTCTTAGTATGGACCTTGATGCATGGACTGTCAGTGGGCCATCTAATCTGAAAGTGGATATAATCAAAATACAGGGAAGCCAAATATTTTTTTTAATTATTTAGATACATAATTAAAAAAATGCTTGTGCTCCCGCAATGTATTGATCGCCAGCCTGATAAAACCAGGCAGTTGGGGACTGGGATTCTCAGCGTGGTAAGGCCAAAAATTCTGGGCAGCCACCCCTGCTTTACCTGGCTTTTCCATTGGCCCTGGTGGGGATCAGCATTCTGGGTAATAATGGGGTTAATACCAGCTTTCTACTGTCAGCTGTTACAAAGTCTGAAGTTCATGGTGTCAGGCCAAATTAAACCCACCCACCATGAATTTCTAGTAAACATTAAAAGAAAACACAGAGACATAAAATTTTTATTAGAAATAAAACAAAAAAACACATTTAGGAATTCTATATTTAATTAAAAAAAAAAAAATCTCCCTCTGACGTAATCCACAGGCAGAGCAAGTTCAACTCTGCTTCATCACTCTGAACAGACAATCGTCTTTTCAGAGGGACAATCAGGTTCAGACTGAGCTGGACGCCATGAGAAATGTCACCAGAGTTTGTAGCTAAGCCATGAACTTGGCTGACCTCTGACATCACTGCGAACACTGCCGAGAACTGAAGCAGTTTCGAACAGAGCAGTGAATATCTCTGGATGTTAATGAGCGGCCCCGGAAGTAGATGCAGCCGGGACAGTATATAATGATAATGTTTATTATTAATGTGTTTTGTTCTAGAGCCCCCAGACCTGAACTGTAAGGCTACGGTCACATTATTGTTTTCAGTGTGCTCAGGGGGGTAGCATTTAAAACTTAGACTTTGGCAGCATAAATGCAGTGCTACCACCATAGTAGAGCCACGTCAAAGCTGCCAATGTCACCCTATGGAGCAGCGGTCGTAGCGTGGCTCCAACGCGGCATCTGATTGAAATCTCGTGTTATTTCCTAATGCGAGAAAAGAAGCTTTCAACAACATTTTTCTCACGTCAGGAAATAACACGAGATTTAAATCAGATAGCTGTGTTGGAGCCGCGATACGGGCCGCGGCTCTATAGAGTAACATTGGCAGCGTTAACGTGGTGCTAACCTGTTGGTAGCACTGCGTTTATGCTGCCAAAGTCTAAGTTTTTAGCGCCACTCCCCTGAGACCACCGCAAATGGTAATGTGACCCTACCCTAACACAGATTTTTAAGGGAAACCCATGTTTGGGATCTGTGCACGGACACTAGCTGTTCAGTACAGAACCAGAATTTTACAGTTCGGGTTCGCCCACCACTAGTGAAGATTTCTTCTTAGGTCAGGGTCACAAAAGTATTTACTCTCTCTGCAAAAGAATCAGATTGATTATGGTAATGATACTCAGATCAAACTCTGATTCAGAGTGTCAGCTTATTGTGATTGGGTTCCCTTACCTAAGAGAATCATAGCACAGGTGATGGAGGGCAATATTTCTCCATCTTCTCCATTCTATGAGTCTGTGGAAATCAGACTGCAGCCAGATGTCATCCAGGTGCAGTCCAAAGATTTTCATGCACCCATAGACTTAACAAAGAGGAAAACGTGCTGATCGGCACTGCCCCATAGTATAACACTGGAGCCAGTGCTGTCAGATAAAACATCAGATAGCACATGTCAGTGTTTTGTGGTGGTGTGAGCAAGTCCTAAATATGTGTCTGCTATTTTAGCAAGACTACCGGTGCATATGAATACCATAAGGCAGTGGCGGACCTTGGCGGGGATGGCGGTGCTATCGGACGGTCGGACCGTCGGAGGGTTCTTGGGGTGGGTGCTGCCAGGCAACGGCGGTGAGCGGGGCTGTGTGTGCGGCGTGGGAGCCGCGCTAGGAGCCGGGGTGGCAGAGGAGAGGAGGGGCGGGCTCAGCCTGGGGAAGCAGGAAGCTTCCCTCGTTTAACCTCTTCTCCTCTGCCACAGTGGCACAGAGTCATGGGGGTCGGCTGGGGGCCCCCCTGCAGGCTTGAGGGGCCCCCTAGCCGCTCGGGGCCCTGGTGCAGCTGCTCCAGCTGCACCACGGTAGGTCTGCCCCTGACATGAGGGTTCAAACAACACCACCTGTTTTCTTGTGTTAGAGAAAAAAATCTTTCACTTGAATAGGTCTGAGTTGCAATACCCGACATTGTCTTAAGATAAGTGGAAGCTTTTTTTCTGAAAAAAATATATTTTTTAACAATCTTGGATAGCAGCATATCTTATATTTCTGGGATAATTTGTATAACTTCCATCAATTTAAATATCCATTTAGGAATTAATAAAGCAGAGATGTTTTGCAGAAATTACCATATTCACTAAACAGATTCAACACTGTCATAATTCACAATTGAGAGGAACCGAGCTTTGTGAGTGCGTCTCCCCTTTTATGAACATAGACTCATAAGTTGATTCTCAACATGAATATGCATTATTAAAGGGCTGTCTCATAATGAAGTGTTTGAGAGTGCCTTCATGAGCCTGTAATAGAGCAGATGAGACAGGTATCTTCATTACGGAAACATACTTTATTACACAAATTTTAAGCAATTATTTACTATGGCGCCTTACCAGCTGATTGATGAGATCACTCATCCTTACAAGAAGATTGCTCTCTACTTGTAACGCATTTGATCCTCTTTTATGGAATGCTTTTATAAGAATCATTAGGAGTTTACACCTTCTCCTCTAGAGAAATTTATTGGCACCATCTGTTTGCCTCTATTTGATAACTCATCTTTCTGCAATGGGAAATAGCCTCAGTAAAATATTTTTTATAGTTGTATGTGACTATGCATCAAACAAGTTGGAATAATTTCTCCTTGGTTTTGAAATGTTGTTAAAATTTGAGGATGAGATAAAGTAAATTTGTCTTCTGTGGTCCAAATAGAGGATGGTCATTCTAAAGGTACCTTTACGCGCCGCAACTGCGGTGTAGCAGCTGAGAGGCAATCGGGATTTCTGTTACGGTTGCCTTGAACGAAGTTGCAGCATGTAATTGGGGAACCCGGTGGTGATTTTCGAAGTTGCTCCCGGTTGCGGTTTCAGAGCATTGTTCTAAAACCAGAGGCAACCCAGAAGGTGATTTGCTCTGGTTTTGGCGTGTGAACGGGCTATAGGGATGGAATCTGCGTCGCCTACTGATTTCCCAGAGGCGTGCCACAGCGTGCTGGATACCGCGCCCCATCAGCGATGATTGCTGAGGGCTACTGTGTTTCCATTGGCTGTCCCTGCACAGGGCGCCATCTTTGATGAGCTGTCCATTCACACTACACAATTGCAATAGCGTCATCTATTAGCCAGCCTTCCTACGCAGGCTGGCCATCATGACGCTATTGCGTTGGCCAGTGATTGTATTTTGGGCGCGGTGTAGGGGATTTTGGCACACCTATGTGTTCAAGCCGCTGCACAGGTACGCCCACATTCCCTTAATGATTGCGGCGTGTGAAGCGGCGACGGGATTCAACCGGATGTTTCCCGCAGGATCAGTTTCAACTAGTTATAGTTGCAGCGTGTGAAGGTACCTTAAAATAACAGATAGGGAGACATAATGCATCCATCCTCTATTAAGTTTTCAGCTACTAATATTACAGAACCTTTAAAGATTTCCACTTAGTTTCAGATTCTCACCCTCTATTCCAGTGAAGATGACACCAGCTTAGTTTGTGGCCTCCTCCTCTTCACATGAGCCGCCACTTTTATATGTCTTGTACAGATGAGCGAATCTTTTGAAATTTTAATTTGCCAACTTCAAAGAACTTTTCCCCAAACTTTGAATCATTACGAATCGTTTGAACCCATTTCGTGCTCTTAAATTAAATGAATTGTCCATGTACCCTCAACAAATCTTTTGTCACGCGCTTAGTTTGCGCTGACATCGCTGGATGATGCTGTATGTGTTGCTTTCCTTTAAGGGCTGCTGAAAGAGTTCTCTGCTGTCTGGGAACCTGGTGCTGGTGTTATCTAAGCAGGGTGTGTCTGGGCTAGTACCAATATGGGAACCGGCTGCTGTTGGTGATGAACTCACACTGGCTGGGACACCGGTTCTGTTAACAGCTACGCAGGTGGTGGCTGGGCTCTTGCCGGTGTTGGTGACCGGCTGAGAAACCTGGTTCCGTTGGGTCCCGGACATTGGTGGTCTGTGCGCCACACTCACACATGGTAGTCGGTTGTTCCCTTGCTCAAGCGTGACATCTTTATAAAGGAATTTGAATGATAACTTGAGGTAACTAAGAACACACCACACTGAAAGACATTTCATGAGCCTTAGGCTAGGGTCACACATCACAGCCATTTTTGCTTCAGGTCCGTTTTTGTAGCAAAATTTTGCATTTTTTTTGCTAAGTCCCAAAAACGTATCCGTTAACGGATGGTGCACCTAGGGGCACCTGCGTTTTTCAAAAGCGGCAATCCCATTTTCCTTGGCTCCAAAAAATGCTGCTAGCAGCGTTTTTGATGTCCTGTAAAAAAAATAAGCATGCATTTTTTTTAACATGGGGCCCTAGGGGAGATGCATGCGTTAATGCATGGTACTTATGGGTACCATGCGTTAACTCATGTGCTTATTGAGAAAAAAATGACTAAGTCCAAAAAGATCATGCAGAGCCGCCGCTGATCTCCCGCGCTGACACTGAATAGGTGATGTCGACGCGGGAGATTTGAATCAGCGATCAGCTGTTTCTTATCTCCTGCACTGATATCACCCTTTTCGATGTCAGCGCAGGAGATTTAAACAGCTGTCAGATCAGCTGTTTCTCCCCGCTGACACCGGCGGGAGATCAGCTGTGGCCGGGAGGAGGAGATCTCTGCCACTGATCTCCTCCTCCCGGCTGGCCCCAGAGACAGCTGATTGCCTGTCTGGGCACCATACTAATGTGAACACATGCGGAGATTCTCCGCTGCGTTCACATAAGTATGTGCTGCGTTGCACTGCGTTTGCGTCTGCATGCCCTAAGCATGCAGACACAAACGCAAGTGTGAAGGCAGCCTTACATAGCATCCTCTGTTATTATACATAATGCTGTCCCTTATTATATAGCATTCTCTTTTGTTATATATAGTGTCCTATTCATTTAGGGCCATTCCTTATTAAATTATATCCACTATTGTGTATTGTGCTATGTTTTGTACAGCATTGTGCTGTACATGAGGGAAAACATTTGCGTGATGAGCTATATGCAGCGCTTTGTTAGTATTTTTGCATCTGCAGATGTGCATCTGTGACTTATTACATGATCTCTCAAGGAAACCATGATACATGTCATGTCATACATCAGGTGCTGGGGGGTCCATGCCCTCTAAACTGCCCAGGGCCCTGGCTATAATTTATCCAACCCTGAACACAGTAATGTCAATGTGATTTCATCATATCTGGCTACAGACAAATGGATGGTAACTCTTCTTCCCTACTGTGAGGTCACACCACTATCTGTAATGTTTATTTATTGTATTATAGCTTTCTCTTCTTATCTCTATTGCTAAGGTATATCAAATGTGCATTGCACTTAATCAGTATTGAAGTATTTGTCACATACCTCACAGACCATTCTATAATTAATACCCTAATTGAGGAAAAAATCCCAAATTCATGTTCGGGCAAAAATGATGAGCGAGTATGCTCGCCACTGCTCGATACTCGATTTGTGCATCGGGGTGCTTGGGTACGCTCGTTACTCGGCCGAGTATAACGGGTGCTCCGATGTGTCGTTTATGAATGATCTGAGACAAAGAGTCGGCTTCCTTCAGTGAACAATGACAGCCGGTACCACAGTGAGAGCCGCTTGCAGTCTCTGAATGGCTCTCACTGGGGGTAAAATCAATGTGTCCGGATGCTGTATATAAAATAAAATCTCCCATCCTCCACCGGAAATGTTCTGTTTTTGGCTGGTTGTATGTTGGCAGAAGGCCTGAGTACCCATCACTAATTAACTTCCATTATACTCAGCATAGAGTCAACCAACATGCTCAATTCGAGTAACAAGTACCCAAGCACTTTAGTGCTTGCTCATCATCATTGGTGGGAAACTGTACCTTTTCTGAAAGTATTCAGAGTACAGAGTATACATAAAATAAAGCTTAAAGCGAACCTGTCACCTGATTTGGGCCTTTTTAAACTAAAAGCACCAGCTACCGCAGCAACTATGCTAAAATGCCCTGACTTCCCCTGCGCACCTAATAAATAGATTTAAAAACTTGGGTGACGGGCTTGATCGTATCTTGGTCTGTCCCACCTCTCCTTGCCATCCGTCCCGTCTCTCCTCACTGTCCAACAGCCTCTTTTTCTAAATGACATCTGAATTGCACACCTGCGCTGAAGCTTCTCGGGAATCGTGTCTGCGCACTGTTTTTTGCCCTACTGTGGGTAGAGCCTAAAACTCTCCCGCGCATGCGCCTAAAACCGATAAGGTCTCTACACCAGTGCACAGTGTGCCTGCGTGATTAGGAGAAGCCTCTGTGGGCACGATCCAGATGACATGTAGAAGGAGAGGCGGGATGGTTGGCGTGGAAAGGCAGGACGAACGGCGAAGAGAGGTGGGACAGACCCAGCTGCAATCAAACCCTTTGAATCGGAAACAGGTAATTATCATGCAGGGCTGGAAGCTTTTAAAACGTATCTATTTCGAGTACAGGGGGAGTCAGGGCATAATAGTCAACTTCTTAAACTGCAACATAGGCGCTGCTGAAGGTTGCATTCTTTTGTTTCATATGCCAAAATCAGGTGACGGGTACCCAGGGGTGCATCATGCCTCCCTGCCGCCTGAGCATCCCTGCAGCCAAAGTGAGGAACGGGGAGGGGGCGGGTCGAGATGTTGGGTTCCAGCACCGCCGCCCTCCTGCAGCCTTTTAGTGAGGAGCAGGGGGGGAAGGGGGGTGCTGTAGACTTCTAGCACCGCCGCCCTCCAGCAGCGTTTAGTTAGGAGCTGGGGGGAGTTGGTTAGCTTAGCCGGTTTCCAGCACTGCCGCCCTCTTACCCAGTCATGCTGTGGCGGCGCCGTTCACACAGGTTGAAAACTTGTCATGCTGGTGCCGCCCCCTTCACCACTGCCGCTCCCCCTGGCTGCTGCCGCTTGATGCTCAGGGCTCACACTGTCCAATGGACGGTGCGGCCCTGCGGGTACCTTTTAATACCGGAGACACCAACACATTTTTTTTATTACTTGTTCTCCACTGTTATTAATGCAGGACAATGCCTTTGCAATGGCTATTTCTCCACACAAGTCTTTGGTAGAGCAAATAGAGATTTCTTCTCTCTATGGAAAATGTATATGCCTTTGCAGTAATTCACTTTTCTACTTTATTAAGTTACAAGAAACAAATAACTGAGTTAGCAAATCCAATAAATAAAGGAAGAGTTGTATTTAATTTCAAAGTTGACATGGTTTATTGTAAAAAGCAAATGAAAGTGACACATCTGCAATTGTGCTTTACCGAACAATGCATTCACATAAATAATAAAAAGAACGATGTATTCAAATAAATAATATAAAGATACATCCGCATTACAGAACCGTCAGGCTAACCCTGGGACTCTTCACAATGACTGTGTGGCGGCTCTCTTATGGGAACAGTGAATCTGAAAAATTAATTAAAAGTGTAGTAGGAATGAATAGGAATTGTTTGTAGGATATTGTAACCAGTGTTTACCTATTCCAAACATGCATTTTATCTAATTAAAAGTTAGATGGAGGAGCATTGAAGTAGAGCACAAAGGAAAAACATAGGTCTGGCATTTACATAATTATGAATACCTTGAAAAAAAAGCCTTTTGTTTATTTACCATAATTGTAATTTTTGCAAATGTGCGAGCAATCAAACAAAATATTCAGAAAATCAGTGGTGCTTTACACAGCATTGAGAGCGGTAAAACTAATGAGATGTGGTGGGTGCTGTAAATTGTGTTATACTTGATAATGCATGAATGTACGGCAATATTACAGGAGCTACCATGGTCTGCATACGTCTATGTATTCTGCATAATGTATTGTTTGCTTAAAGAGGACCTGTCACCAAACCAGGCATGGTGATCTAATTACAGCACTGAATGTAGCATGTCTGCTGCATCCAGGCAAGGGGTCCCCCAGCGCTTGAGCCCCCTGTACCCCGAGTAAATACACTTAGAAAACTTACATCCTGCAGCCATAAAGGAGGTGGCTAGGGGCAGGAGCCAAAGGGCAGATTCACACCCCCTGCATGTGTAATCTGCCCACCGTTGCCTCCCTGATGCCAATCATTGTCTCCCTCGTCTGCAGCATAACACAGAGCTTATTTTAGAAATGGCCGCTTAGCCCCGCCCCCTGCGGTGACATCACCGCTTATACCCGCCCTGCTCTATGGTTAATATAGAGCAGGACGGGTATAAGCAGTGATGTTACTGCAGGAGGCGGGGCAGCCGGCCTCATGCTCTGACATCACCACCACCTTTAGATCACCATGCCTGGTTTGGTGACCGGTCCTCTTTAAAGGACATATTTGCAAATTTGGCAATTTGAGGAGTACATCATTGTCATGTTTGTAAAAGATTGTTATTTATTTTAGATGAAAAATTGGACTGATTTAAACAACACAATCCATGATTCTATGTATGATGCCTTTGTAAGGATTCATAAGCAACATCACTGTTAGACTGAAAACACATGACTGTACGTAAAATCTGACCGTTTCTCATCCAGGACAGTAGGATGAGTGACATCTGTTTTCTGATCCATGTGGCATGTGAGTGCAATGCGAGTGTGCATTTTTTTCTCAGCAAACATCAGTGTGACATCCGTGTGGTGTCCGTATGCAATGCATTTCTAACATGGTCTTTCCAATGCTGTGTAAAGTTAGAAAAGAGTAGACAGACAGATAGGACAGATAGAATGAATAGAATAGACAGATAGGATAGATCGATGTCAGATGGGGCTTACCAGCGTCCCATTGCTTGCTTCTGGGGCTGCCCAGTAAGCTTCATGCATATTCACTGCATTGACTGGCAACAGCCAATCACAGATGCTCACATTCTGTGAGAGCATCTGTGATTGGCTGTTCCACTCAGGCTAAATTTCCTCAATCTAGTTGGTGATTGTGCTTGGTTGCCATACACATTAGTGTATGACAACCAACCCGCTGTCATAGGTGGTTAAATAAATAAAATTAAAAAAGCACAAACTTGCTCACACAAAGCGGACAGCTGTGAGCGACTTCCCATAGTTGCCTAATTTTAACTTGGCTGGCAAAAAAAAGTGTAAGGCTCTGCCCTATTTTTGATTGCCAGCCAAAGTAAAACTAGGCAGCTGGGGGCTGGTATTCTCAGTGGGTTAAGGGCTCATTGTTTTAGGGCCCGCCCATACTAAAGAATAACAACTCGTAGCCACCCCTGAAAGTGGTACATTCATTATAGCACCATTTCCAGGTGCTTTACCAGGCTTTTCCAGTGGCCCTGATGACAGTGGCACGCTTAGTAATAAGGGGTTAATACTAGGTTTGTATTGGCAGATACTCTTTGGTGTGCGGCATACCGCAGTTTGCACTTGCCGCACCTGCCGCACACTTACCGCAAGCCCCATAGACATTGCATGGGGCTTGCCGCAAGTGCGGCCGTTATGCGGTAATCGCGGCAGTTGTGTTTTTTCACCGCAACTGCCGTGATCAGCGAAAACCGCTGATGTGAAAGCAGCCTAAAAAGTGTAAAGTAGATAGTATAAATGATCCCATCTCAAATTAGACGAGGACCATCCTGTGCTGCTCAAAAATGTGTAAGATCTAATATATGGATGGAAACATTCCTGCAAATAAATTAGCAATTAATATCATATAATAATGTGTTAATTGAGTATCAAAAGGGGAAATTCGCACAAATAAACTGACAATTAATATCAAATAATGAGAAAAAAGGAAAATAGAATCTTTATTAGATAAATATTGAAATATTAGTAACACTGTGCAAACAAACCGACAACGATAAAAGTACTGTCATCTAAGAATAATGAATTAAAGAATACTTAAGAAAAATATTCTACAAAATAAAGATTCCAACGAAGAGTTATGAAACTCATTTTCTTGATTGCTTTGTGGCTGCTGCACATTTCAAAGCCAAACTAGATTCTTCATGAGGGATTATACAGTGGCGTCAAAAAGAAGAATTACATTTGCTAACCAATTTTTTGGCTAAATTCAATGCATGCTTATGATCATTGCCTTCTTGTAATTTCCAGCGACTCTATACTTTGGTTTTACCATGTGGCAGCATTATATTGTACAGTATATCCTTGTACATGGTAGCATTCACATTTCCATCAATTCTATTCAGAGAGCCCATGGCAGATGCAGAAAAGCAGCCCCATACCATGACATTGCCACCACCATGTTTCATTGTAGATGTTTGGTACCTTGCACATGTTCCAATTGGGCGGTATATACTGTGTGTATATATACATAGAAGTATAGAAGTAATCAAACTTAAAAAAAAAAATGAAAAAAAGCTTGGTCACCTCTGTAAGGTTAGGGTCCCACTTGGAGGGATGTTTTTGGGAAGCCTGCGTTAATGCTAGGCATTTTTTTCTGTTGCCATTGTTTTGCTACTTTAACGTATGCGTTTCCCATAGGGTCCCATGTTAAAAAAACACATGCGTTTTTGCAAGCATGGCAAAAAACCCTGCTTACCATGTATTCTGTTGCTAATGCAAAGGCGCATAGCGTCAAAAGAGTTACCTTTTAACCAGGGCCGCACCGTCCATTGGACAACCTGAGCCCTCTGGCTCAGGCGGCAAGGAGGCAGGGGGAGCGGCAGTGCTGAAGGGGGAAGCACCAGGCATACAGCGGCTTCCTCTCTCCTGGCCACCACCGCTCTGACAAGGTGACTTCCTCCTCCTTGTCTTCTCACCCGGCGCTAGCGTAACAACACCAGAACCCCACCACCCGCCCGCTCCTCACCCGCGCTGGTAGCGATAGCACACCCCCTGCCAACAATAGCACAACTTCCCATGCTCCTTACCCGCGCCGCCAGCGATAGCAATCCCCATCCCCCCCCCCCACTCCTTACCCGCGCCACCAGCAATACCACCGCTTTAGGCTCAGGCGGCGGGGAAGCTTGATGCACCACTGCTTTTGAACATGCTTTTTTTGTATTGGAGCCTATGGATGCTCAAGTGTGACCCTAGCCTAAATTAGTTTTACAATGTTGGTATTGCCGAGAAAAAAAGGGGTGTTCCCTCAGGAGATCAGCCAATAGAATATTATGTGAAGTATACCCCACATATAATACAACCATATGAGAAAATGTCCGCTCATTGTGTCCACAAGTTTTTCTTCATAGGGTGAAAGCAAAGGCATGTGTAAATGCCGATCAAATATCCCACTGGATAGAAGCACGGCACTACCGGTCACAATTGAGTCCTGCCCTTCACTGTTACCCACAACAAGTTAAAATCATCCTGCGACCCATATACCAATATCCTCAGTATAATGGATGAAAAGTGTGAAAGTTTGCACAAAGTTTGTACCTTTCATCATTGTCATATAAGATAAATGTGTCAAAAAGGGTATACTTATTTAAGAAAGCAGATAGTCTATTTCCAACCTCCTTCCATTTAATATTTGGTGAAATTCCACATATTTCCATTTATTGCTTTATATTGCCAACTCGTCTTCAGATTATAAATGCCATCTATTAAATCACATTCATTTGTCTGGCAGTTTTGTTTTATTACTATCTGTGCTCCTATGGGAAAGTCGTATTTTAGGAAAGAAGAGCGAGATGAAAAACAACTCGTTGAATCCAACCAAATTCTTTTGAAAATATGAAGTTTCACATGAATAATATTCATTCCCAAACCATTTGTATTATTTCCCCTATTACAATTTTGTGTCATTGCTTAAAATATTCCTGCGGAAGGTAGAGGCAACGCGATTCAAGGTTCTGCATAGACAAAAGCCTCGACATTTATGTAAATGCTGCACCTTACTGTCAAATACCTATCTGCTGGGCAATGATGAATGTATGTGACACAAGACTGTAGGTGACAAAGAAAAGTTAAATGTATAACTAACTAGGTTGGATTACAAGCCAAGGCACAAGCCTATAGTTTTTAAAGGTACATCAGATCTGAACCTAAGTTGGTATTGGCTTGGAAGCCAACCATTGGCCATGAGGGTCTAATTAGTTATAATTATCACAGACCGTCTCACTTGATTAGAAGAGTTTGGTCTTAAGATTGGATTGTATAATACATGTCTGTTTTTTTTTGCTGGCAATGGGTAAAAAACCAGGTTAAAACATGTGAAAAATGCACATTAATTATAGCCGCTCTGTGTTCCCTCTGTAAGAATCATAGAATAATAGAATAGTAGATTTGTTGGGGTGTGTGCACACGGTCTGGAGGAGCTGCGTCCAATTCCGGACCTGAGGGAAGCCGCGGGTGGCCGCAGGGAGACCGCAGCCGCCCTGTATTCACCATGTGCGGTGGTTGCAGGGTGGCTTCTCCCTGCAGTCACCCGATTGGAGCCGCTTCCATCATGTTGCGGAGGAGCGGACTCCCGGCAACCCTCCCCTCAGCTCCAAACACGCTGCGGGCGGGTTACGCATAGTGACGATGAGATTTCTTGAACTCCCATCCACTATGCTAGTACTGTACGATGCAGTGTTTTGGACGCTGCATCCAAAACGTTGCATACACTGATCATGTGCGCGCACCCTTAGGAAGCTCCTGGGTCAGGATTCACTAAATCATCCCAGACAGATGTATGTCCAGCCTCTGCATAAAGATTTCCATTGAAGAAGAACTCACCACCTCTCGTGGCCGCCTGTTCCACTCGTTGCTCTCCCTCACTGTCAAAAAGGTTTTTTAATATCCAATCTGTGTCTCCCATTTAGTTTCATCCCATTGCTTCTAGTCTTTCCTTGTGTAAATGAGAATAAAGCTGATCCCTCTACAGTGTGACAGCCCTTTAGATATTTGTAGTCAGCTATTAAGTCTCCTCTCAGTCTTCTTTTTGGCAAGCTAAACATTTCCAAATCCTGAAACATTGAGCGCGGTAACGCTCTGAAATGCGGAGGAATAAAGAACACCCCTTGAAACCAGTGTTCGAGTTTCTGGTTTCATTCATCCAGCAGCGCGGATCCTGAGACACTTCGTCCCAATACAACTATTGTTTGCCGTCGATCATGGATGTGTGGGTCCTGCAGCAGCTGTATCCAGGTGTGCATACTTGTGTGTAACACACCTTTTCCAGGTGAGCAGCTTTCAATAAGGTTCTTGTCGATATCTGTAAGGAGATAAGACCCTATTTGCGCATTGTCTCACCCCCGATAGCTTGGAAAAAATGTAATTATAAAGCTACTCTTAACAGTATCAAGCCCCGAAATCTTGTCAGAAATCTTATTACATGATAAACTAGTGAAACAGATATCAATTGATAGTGTATACTCGTCATTTTCTTGAATAATGAATGAATGAATAGAGAGCAGCCCACCATAAGCCATCAACTCTTGATGTTGATATGCAGCTGACATCACTAGTTGGGAAGACAATAACTACACTAACAGAATCTGTACCATGTGAGTGGTTATTTGTGAAACCATGGAATGACTGAGAGCTTATCCCACTTCTATGAAACACAATCAGGGATGGATATCTTGCATTGCGACACAGTAGGAAGAAGTGAACGTGGTGGTTCTCCTGAGGAAGGAGCGTGGAAGTGATCCAAAACACGTAGAGAAGAAAGGCACCATTACTTGTACCTCATGGATTTCTGGCTTGGTTCATTTTGGCAGTGTGCGCGGGACAAAAAGCACCGTAAATGCTGGGTCATTACTACAGCCATAGCGATTATGTGGAGTGTGGATCCAGCGGGAACTGCAACACGTGCATACACAGGTCGTGGGTGTCACAACCTTACGAAGTGATCAGCCATATTAGTTTCACTTGCTCACCCTATCCTCACAGTAGGAAGAAGAGCACTCAGAGTTGGGCAAGCAAAAAAGGTGGGTGACGATGACTGGGATGATGATCAGGTACCACTTGAGCATACAGCCTGGCTTACGTAAACATGAGCATGAGGAGAAGGGTAAAGAGGACAATTTGAGGACTGCACTGCCAGCTTGCTTTTCCCAAATGACCAATGATCAATTGCTTGATGCGCTGATAAAGAGTCATAATTTCAAGTCTGTTTGAACTTGGAAATCCATGGCTTCTTTTCCCACCACCATGGTTTGCAGCACCAGCAACAAGCAGCTGAATTGTCAAGTCCATCTCCGCTAGCTCAATATCATCCAAATATAAAGGTTGACTGTTCACCTCTGTCATGAATGTATGAATCTTGTTCATGATTTTTTTTAAGATGCTTGAAGAGTCAGCCAACAATAGCTCACTCATATCTCCGCCCTTTTGGTTTGTGAGTAAGTTACATAGATCCAAATCATGCAACCCCCACTCTCTCTCCCTCTCCCCCCTCCCCTACCCAACATTTACGACCCCCTCATAAATACCTGGAGCTGAGGGGAGCAGAGCCTACACAGGTTTGAACCAGATCTGTCCCTGCAGAAGATCCTTTGTTTAATCCTACAGTTGTTTCTTTGTCGAATTTAAGAAGACTCGTTCATGCCACATACACATAATTCATATTTTCAGGTTGTTCACCGGTTTGCGCATTCAATGATATGCTTTGTACAGTTATGCAATGCTCAGGAACCTGGCAAATGATTTCTGCCATTGTAAACATTATAAGTACCGTAGGTCATATTTGTTATCAATATTCTCAGAATTAAATGACATTAAGTATGAGTTATTTATCATGATTGTGAGCCCGTCCCATCCCCAGATATGAAGAATGGGGATTTATTAAGCATGGTGAGAGAGGAGGTCTCCGAAGACCATCCCAGCGAAGAGGGATCACTCTACGAGGTGGGGGCCACAGATTTCCCTGTCTTTAATAAAACTGGAGAATCCCTGTTCGGATTATTCCATCCTGGGGCCTGACATAGCTACTACCATACCAGCTGTGTGACGGAATCCTACCTTTCTGGGGAGCGGCCCCCGCACAGAACTACGTGTACCTATGCGTGACTAGGTCTGGCAAGTTCTCTTTTATTTTTATAACTGTTTATGCATACATGTATATTGTCTCTTATGTAATATTCTGTAAATCTTTTATATAATCACTGCCTATATTTTTGGAGTAAAATATTATAATTTACTAGTCTCGATGTCCTTGTCCTATGAACGAGCCCTCACGACCTCACTGTTCGTTACGCTATCGCACAGGTTACTGATCCGCCTGAAAGAGATCAGTGGTGGCAGCTTAATTTTGGTATTTATGTGATATTGTGGGCCTGAGGGTGACTGGATCGAGGTGTATATATACGTTCCTAGCAGGAGCTGGTGGTATATATACATCCCGTCACATCACATGCCGCAGTAGGGCAGCTGGGCTCCTTTCTTATCTTCTGGCAATACCGGAATTGGCCAGCAGGATAAGAGGGCGCCAGAGAGCTGTAGGTCCTGACTAGGTCATCGTGACAAACTCTTTCAATACATCAACTGGAAGAAATTTTTCTAATAAAGTATCTTCCTTAGTACTTGAGTGCTGTGGATTAGGGGATGCAAGGGCAAAATACCAAGTGTCATGGACAGAATTGAAATTCCACTATGTACGCCATTCATGACAGATAAATAAGTCATGGAGTTGGCCGAGAATTTGATGTTGGCTCCACAGAGAGCCCTTTCTACAGACGGCATATGCTGACCATTTTATATATCTAACATCTCCCTAAAATGCCCGCCGATCACTGCTATTAACCTGGTAATTGCTGCTCAGGCCCAAAGGTTAGTTCAGGCACCAATTGACCGCCGCAACACCATTGCAGAGAGTCAATGAATTCCTATGATAATCAGGAGACAACTGAAAGACCCTATGTGTGATTCTTCCCATGGCCGGATGTCATGGAGAAATGTAATGTTCACAATATAAAGCAACACTCAGTATAAAAAATAGAATCAAATTGTCCCTTATTTCCTCAGTAAACAATAGTGAAATGTAGAAAATAAAAATATATTCAGATCGGGTATTACAGGGTCTAAAAAAGTCCAAGCTAACAAAATATAAAATTAACTAAACGGATCATTAAATGCAATGAGAAAAAAACACAAACTGCAATTTGTTGGTGAGCGCAATATTAAAAATGTCAAATGAAATAAACAAAGCATGACACCTACCCCAAATCATATAAGTAATAACATCAGCTCACTTCGCAGATAGCACGTTCCCACTCAGCTCCATTGATGGAAGTATGAAAAAAGTTGCGCAAACAGAAATCAATTTTTTTTTTTAATTTGAAGCTTTTTTTTAGCTTAAAAATATTAAAATATCTATACATGCTTGCAAATTTGCACTTCAGTAAGGAAGTGGATGAACTCCAGCGCCACCTTTAGGTAGCTCCTCATAGCCTTTTAATATGACTAAGGGATTTGTGTCAGATCAGAACATCAAACTGCAGACTCTGCGTTTCGGGGTGACTGCCCCTCATCAGTGTAGTGAGTGAGATATTCTGATCTGGCTGTGTGAGTGGGCTAAGACGAGGTCTGGGAAACTTGCTATCTACCTTACGTAGAGGAGTTTGCCTGCAACCATAAGAAGACAGTTAAGTAGGTAAGGAGATTTAAAGCCACATCCCTCCTCTAGGAAATATACATGCTTGGTAACTCTATAATTTGGTTGATCTGGAGAGTTATGTGTTCAGGTAATTTTGTCACCACAATTAGTGCTGTACAAATAAGGCTGGAAACACACTGTCCGAGTGACATGCGAGTTACTTGCAAGAGTCTCGAATCATTCACCTGACACAACCCCTTCCTCTTTGGACAGGATACTTTCAGTGGTATTTATTTCTAATGTAGATCCACTGCTCCCATCCAGAGGGGAGGAGGCCATCCCAGGTGAATGATTTGAGGCTCGTGCGAGTAACTCTAGTGTCACTCGGACAGTGTGTCTCCAGCCTAAAACTCCAAAACCAATGGAACTGAATTCTTTTAACTATCGTTTATATTTTTTCACTTTAATTCTTCCAAACTTTGGCAACAGTTACATAAACCTAAAAATCTATATTGTTAGGTAGGTACAGCAACAGCCAGCAATACTGTGATACATATAATTGTTTAATTGAACTAATAAGATAAATATACAAAAATTCAACCTTTTTTGTAATAAATGTTTTTTTTGTTTAAATTCTCTACCTTGAAAAAAAACTTACATAACCCTAAAAAACCTAGGTTAGTGAGAGAAAGAAAGAGTAGTAACAGCCGGGGGCATAACTACAACAAGTGCATGGGTGGCGATCGCACCCGGGCCCCGGAGCCAAGGGGGCCCCAAAAGTCTGCTTGAATATAGAAAAAGACTTTTGCTGCTAAAGATTTGTAATAATTGAGGGCCCCATTGGAGATTTTGGGGCCCATGTGTTTGAAGTTACGTCACTGGTAACAGCCATTAGTATTGTGGTATGTAGGATTGTTAAACTGAACTACTAAAACAGATTTACCAATGATTTCACCATTTAGGTATATATGTTTTTGTCTTGGATTCAAATTAACCCCTGCTGTATCCAATAAAATCTTTGCCAATAGGTAGGTTGGTAGATGTAGGTTCACTCCCGGAAAGGAACATGTTACAACAGCATACAGTATTGTCGAAAGGTTGTCAAATTGGACTGGTGAACCAGTTCTGAAAAAATGTAAATATATACTTAATATATAAATTTAAAAAAGTAAAAAGAACACCCCCGGTCCTTTACCGTATAGAATGTGGCTAGAAATGTTAGGTGGGTTCACACCCCGTAAGAAAGCATTTGCAACAGGCCACTGCACGTTGGTGCTGTGTACCAATGACTAATCGGACTATTTCAACATGTTTGCAACAACAATAATGGCGTCAGCAAGTTTTTTGTGATCTGCTCAAATGAAATCACAAATTATTAAAATTTCATGTAATCCGACAATTCGACCCAACCTTGATTTCCAGGTTTCAATTCAAACATCTTTACTGGAAACATCGAGAATTGGCTATTTGGAAAAATACAAAAAGGAATAAATGGAAACTGCAGTTTACTTAGAAGTTGCAAAAAGAATACTAATTAAATCCATTCTTTACTTTTAAAGTTTTTTTGAAAAGCAATGGCGAGTATCTAAAAAATAAGTAAATGTCATTGGAAAGAAGAACTGTCTTTGTTTTCTTACCTAATCTTATCAGCAATCTCCGGCCAACTATTCCTACTGACACATAGTAGATTAGATTCCTGTTTAAATGGATTTTAATTAAACAGAACTGTTTTGTTCAGCAATTAAATTTCTATAACGCACTCACTAGGGGCAAATTAATACATCCCTATAGATTCACTTTATTATTAGTACTTACATATTAATAAATTAAAGTTTCATCAGATTTATTTAACTGCATTACAAAACTTTTATTTGGTCTCGACCTAGAAGTTATTCGGATTTCTAAGAAAAAGATAATAAGCCTTATTGTAGCAGGTGGAAATCAACACACATGAATTGTAATGGTGCCGTCACACAGCACGATCTGGCCAGCGATGTCGGAAGCGATGCGCGGGTGTCGCTCGCTTCCGACATCGCTGGCCAGCTGTCACACAGCATCGCTGCGGCCGGCGATGTCGCAGCGACGCGGGCGGTGACATCGCTCGCTGGGCTGGGCTCAGCCCAGCGAGCGATCCGCAGCAACGCTGCGGTATAGGCTGAATCGCCGCCGACATCGCTCTGGCGATGTCACACGGCGCGATCCAGCCTTATCGCATGTCGCCGGTTGACAGGTTTACGGTTCTTCCCGTAAACCTGTCAACCTGCGACCAGCGATAAAACGCGGTCGCGTCGCTCGTTTACACAGCGCGACGTCGCTAGCGACATCGCTGATACGTCACTTTTCCGGCGATGTCGCTAGCGACGTCGCCAGGTGTGACGGCACCTTAAGTTTATATAACATTTCTGGAATTGTCACCAAAATGTTCTCCAATAGACGAAGATTGTAGAAAGAGGAAGAGAGAACTGTCAGGGTATCCCTGGAATTTATCAGGAATTATCCAGGAATATGTTATTAGTATATCCATTTTAATTTTTAAGAGTTTTTATATTCAACTTTGTGTTAGGCATAGTTGTCAATTACATTTATTATATTGTATTATTGGGGTGATTCCCAATTTTTTGTATGGTGTCTTCAACTTTCAACACGATTTAAAATGAACTTGTCACCAGATTTTGACTTTTAAACTAAAAACGCCGTCTTCAGCAGCACCTATCTGGATTCTAAGAAGGCATCTACTATGCCCTGACTGCCCCAGTACACCTAATAATTAAGTTTTAAAAACTTCCCACCCTGTATGATAATAATTACCTGTTTCTAGTCCTAGTGGCTTGCTTGTAGCTTCGTCCTTCTTGCCTTTCGTATCCATCCATCCCACCTCTCATCACTGTCTGACAGCCTCTTCTTCTGAATGATATCCGAATCATGTGCCTGCGCAGAGGATTTTCGGCATCACGCAGGCGCACTGTGCACTGGTGCAAAGATCTTAGTGGTTCGCGCATGCGCAGGAGAGTTTTAGGCTCTACCTGCAGTGGGGAAGAGTACAGTGCACAGGTGCGATCCCGAGACAGCTCTCCGCTGGCGCGACATTCAGATGCCATTTAGAAGAGACAGGATGGCGAGAAGAGGCAGGATGGATGGCAAGGAGAGGCAGGACAGATGGCGAGGAGGGGTGAGACGGATGGCAAGGAGAGGCAGGGTGGATGACGAGGAGAGGCGGGATAGGCGGAGCTACAATCAAACCCATTAGACCCGAAACAACTAATTATCATACAGGTTTACCCTGATGAAGGTGCCAGGATAGGTGCCAAAACGCGTTGGTGAATAAAGGAGATTGTAACTTTGGGAACCTTGCCTTCCTTGTGACTTCTTGGAGCCTTCCATTCCCTGTGATTCCACTGAGACAGCAGCGCGGACCGTGACACACCTTCTTCCCTATATATGGATATATGAGTATCATACAGGGCAGGAAGTTTTTAAAACTTTTCTATTTGGTTTACAGGGGAAGTCAGGGCATAATATCCGCCTTCTTAGAATGCAGCATAAGCGCTGCTGAAGGTGTCACTTTTAGTTTAAAACACCCACATCTGGGGGCGGGTTCACTTTAACATTCAGCATATATTGAGTTGATCCCCTTAAATATTAAGTGGTGCCCTCTATCCTTGTCTATACATACTATAATATTAAAGTTACATTTTAGAATAGGACATAAATGTTGTTGAACACAACAGCTTCAAGGTTCCGTTTACAGAAACTCAACAATGTCATTGTGCAAATGAAAGTATTACTTCAAAGCAATCTTGCTTACATAACACTCATAGTAAATACAGAACATTTCTTGTTTCTTTTTAAGAGCACTTTGCTGTTTCAAACTCACAGAAATGGTCCATGAGGTACAGTGGGTATAAGAGGTCTGCACGCCCCCTATTAACAGGCTAGGTGTTGGTCATGTAAAATAAAAATAAACCTAATGGAATAATGTCATAATTTGTTCCACCTTTGCTGTGACCCAGAATGTGTACAAATACTTTGGGAAAGAAACTAAAATAATTTTGAAGAATTAAGGAAAAAAAAAAAAAAAAAAGAAAATAATATTTTTCTGTAAGTGTGAAACCCTCTTATAATTGGGGATGTGATTCCGGTCACAATTAGCCAATGACATTTAAACCCATGTGACTTAGTGATAAGCACACGGCTGCCATCGTCATTCTGATTAACTTCATAGAACGTTTAGCTGTTTTAGTAGCATTTTCCTGCCATTTTCTTAGGTCGGCTTCACACCACAGTTTTTCCAGTCCGGGGCTGCCCAGTGTGAACCGGACAGCCCCGGATCTGAATTTGCCCCAATTCATCACTATGGGGCCGGATGGCTGTTATTTGCCATCCGGTTTGGGGCTTTTCTGGGAGGATCCGGTTTTGTCTGATTTTTGCATTGGACACAAAACCGAAGTCTGCAGCATTTATTGTGCCTGATGCAAAAATCGGACAAAACCAGATCCTCCCGGATCCGGCGCCTATAGCATGGCAATCTATGGGCGCCAAATAGCACAGGTCCTGAACGCCTGGTGCTGAAAGAATTTGAGCACTGCGACCAGCTCCACAGTAGCTGTGGTGCTGAAATTTCAGCACTGGACAGCGGCACAGACGATTCCGGCACAAAACGGGATTGGAGGACATATTTTGTTTGTCCGGGGCTGTCAGGTTGTGTCCGGTGCATCCTGCAAAACACTGACACAACCTGACAGCCGAAAACCGTGGTGTGAAGCCGGCCTTAGTTGCATCTTAACCATGGTATGTAAACAACTTACAACACAGCAAAGGGATATCATTTTTGAGAGTTATTGTTACCCCTCGGGGGTCTGCCGCCCGTGCCCGCGGTCTGCTGCCCTTACTCCCTCTGCTGGAGCAACACTGCTCCTCTCACTTCCGGTACCACTGCTTCAGCACATGAAACTGTCTCCAATTCAGTTTCTGCTGGAGAGACTGCAGGGAGCTTGCTCCTCCCCTCAGCCAATCACCAGGTCTCTGTGTCCTGCCAATCAGGACGGCCCTGCTCTGATATAAACCTCCTGTTTCCAATCAGTCGGGGCCAGGGCAACCTTCTCCTTAGTGAAGCTGCCACTACTGGTCTGTCAGGTCGCTCCTTAATTGGTCTGTTACCTGATCTTTCTGTGTTTCCTCCTCCAGATCTCGTTCCTGCCGGCTCCTGGCTGATCACCGTGTTCCTGGATGGTCTCCTGGATCTCTCCAAGCTGATCGCCGCCTCCCGCCCGGCTCCAGATCCCCCGTGGTCCTGGGATTCCCTGTGTTCCTGGTTCCCCGTGTTCCGGGTCCTCTGTGTTCTCGGCTTCCGCTTCTTGTTGTTCACCCGGCTGCTGTTTTGTTACCACGTCGCCTGGGGTCGGTTGAACACTCGTGTTCGTTTCACTGGTCCCTTCGAGGCTGATTCCGGCGGTATCCCTGTATAGGGGTCAAGCGCTCCGGGGTCTCCCTCGCTGGGTTTCCTGTGCTGCGACCGTGTGGCCCTCTCCAGGGGCGTGGGTTTTGTTCTGTTCCGCTTTGGTTAATAAACCCGTTGACTCTACGGTACTTGTCTGCCTCTCTATCACCTGGTATCAGCATCCGCTTTACGCGGTCCAGTGGGTCCACGTGTGTAGTCCGTCAGTAGGACGTGACAATTATAAGTCAGGAGAAGGGTACAAAAAAAACATTTGTTCAGTATGACTATGACCCTAAGCATACATCCAACTCTTTAAAGGAAGATCAAAATTTTGGAATGATCGAGCCAGACCAAAGACCCTAAACCAACATCAGTGGGTGACCTGAGGAGGGCGCTGTACACAGCAGATGCACTCACTATAAGACAGATTTGGAACAACTACAAAGAATAGTGGTCAGAGATTGCCAAATCTACAAAGATATTAGATTTAATGGAGGCTTCAACAAAGGTGTGCATACTTATGTAATCTTCTTGCATTGATTTTTTTAACATAACAAAAATCAGGAATTTTTAATGTTGCTGTGTATAGTGTTCATACCGTATTGACTGTATAACTAATATCTGCATACCCCATACTACATTTTAGGGAAACCCCTCTCTTCTTCAGCCTCAGCCTGGATTTAACGCAGCTCTGATGCCGGTCCAGAATAACACAATATACTCACTGCATCTGTGGAAATAAGCTCCAAATAAAATAGCCTGTATTTATTGTCATTTTATTATAAAGAAGAAATGTTTGCAAGTAATAGTTTGGTTGTGACTATTATTAGGTTGAAAGATTGATGCTCTCTATAAAGATATTGGAGTTTTGGCAATAAGAACTAATTCCAGCAATATAAAGGCCTTTAATTCTATATTACTTGAAGCTGCACAGTATATTCCTTTCACGAAGGGAAGTTTCTTGAGAAAATGCATTAAAGGATAATCTGATTTTACTAATAAAACTAATACTATGGCTGTAAAGTTCATAGAACAATAATAAAAATATACCTTTCTTGCAGTAATTTGATGTGCATTGGGTGAGAAATCAAGCATTAAAACCACATTGAAATTAGTCAAGATACGCCTTGTGTGTGCAGCCGTGCACTTGTAGTACATCAGCATACCCCCGATGCACTTCCAAGCTGTTTTACACAAGGCTCTACAGCTTGAATGATCAGATTTGTACAAAGGTGTGCTATTTTTATAGTTCTATGAGTGATATGATAAAAAGATCATACTGAAACGTTCTCTTGGAATCGATATTTAGAGCATTTATTGCTTCACGAACCTGACTATGGGCCCCTACATACATTATTGGTGTCACGCTGGTGGGTGAATGTCTTGCTGGTGGGTGTAGACTCAGTGCTCCACTAGATGAACTTACCCTGGAGCGGCATGACCAAGTGGTCTTCATTTGAGCCTCTGATGGTGAGTTTAGGTTTGAGCCATGAGAGGTATAACTCCAGGCCGGTCCCTGGGACTGCAGCAGCTGCCGGAGGGTCAAGGGCATGGGTACGGGGTGCAAGAGGGAAAAAACAGAGGCATAGTCAAGATGCTCCAAGGTCAAGGCAAACAGCACAAGGTCAGGGTAGAAAGCCATTGTCGGGAACAGAGAGGATAGGCAGGAAGGGTAAGCAAGTCAGGTCATTATTGGGGGACAGAATATGAAGGTACATTTAACCCTTTAATAACCAATGACTGATATACCTGTCATGGCTTTGAACTGTTACTGCGTGTAAACACTCTCTTTGGTGAAAGTAATGCAGAAAATATTATCCTAAATTTACTACCAACATGAAGTCCAATACATCATGAAAAAACAATCTTGGAATCACTGGGAGATGTTGAAGGGTTTCAGAGTAATTATCTCATAAAGTGACACTGGTCAGAATTGCAAAATAAGGCTCTTTCTTTAAAGGGTTAAACAAGGTGCTAGCTAGGGACCAGGTTCAGGCAAGGTATGGTGGGAGGAATTGCCTCAAATAGACCTTGCGTGCCCAGGATTGGACAGGGAACCTAATAAGTGCAGAACACAGCAGAGTTCAATTCCTGCAGAGACCAGCCATGCTTTCTCAAAGCCAGATGGAAGCCACATGCAGAAATGGAAGGATTTCTGCAACAGGTAACTCAGAAGGGAGACCAGACATGAGGAGATACTTTGCAATGACCATGGTGAGTGGGACGGCGCAAAGGAGGTTTGTGAATGGTTGCTGTAACAATCGGTAGAAATGGTGGAATTAAATTCTTCTTGACTTTTACTAAATCTACATTCGCCAAAATGCAGATTGCTTGTAATCCGCTTCCGTGTGGATTCAGAAAAATGTCAGCTTATGGACGTCATTTTCTGAGCCATAGAAAAATAATAAACACATTTTAAAAATTCCCCTCATGTTCACTGCTTCATCCCCTTTGCTACTCACTTGCACCCATCCAGTATCTTTGGATTGGTGTCGGCAGAGCAGAACACCCCGGGGCCTTGGTCACTAGGCCGACGATTCCAATAGGCCCAGTAGAGTTCTGCTCTTTCACCCAAAAGGACAAGACCCAGAACATCACACCATAAGCTTTGAACTCTCGAGCACAGGTGCAGAACATTGTTAGGCCTATCACACCTGTAAGACCTTAGTGACTCTGGGGCTTTGAAGATTTCTATATTGCTGACGCCAATTCAAAGATGCATTGAGGACTGAACAAGTGTCAGTGAGGTGCTGAGGGATTTGAGAGGTGAGCGGTTAGGTGAGAAAGGATTTTTATTATTTCTTACATATTACAGGTCTTGAGAAAGTAGAAAGTCTTCCCAAAATGGTAGCTGTTATAGGGGTTGACAATCTCCATATTAATGTCTATGGATGTAGAATGAGCTCTCACTAGGGATGAGCGAGTAGTGAAAGATTCGCTATACTCGTAACAAGTAGGTCCCAATACTCGGGCACTCGTTACTGGTAACGACCCCAATGTAAGTCAATGGGAATAGCGAGTAAGCCAAGTAATGTCTCTTCTGGACCCTACAAAGTGGCCTGGGGGCTAAGAAAAAAGCTGAAATGGGTCCATGATTGTTCAAAAGCCGGTGGTATAAAGTTGCTGGCTTTTAAACAATAACTCAGCCCGATCCTCCTCTTCCCCGCAGCTTCCCATCCTGATCCTCCGCTCCCCCCACCGCCTCCCATCCCGATCCTAAGTTAGGACCGGGCTGGGAGCGCAGCACCAGAAAGTGGGGAGCGAAGGACCCGAGTGGGGAAGCCGGCGGTGAAAAGATTTCACCGCGGGCTTTCCAGTTTGTTGCTGCGGTCCACCGCTCCCTGATGCTCACTCCCCGCTCCCTGGTGCTTCGCTCGCAGAGCAGTGAATAATCCGGAAGTCATTAACTTCCGGTATTATTCACTGCACTGGCCGGCGCTCGGCAATATCCACTGGCATCAGTTGGCAGTGTTCCGGCTGTGCCGGCAGGGTTCACCCATGGTCATAACCTGAGCTAACACAGAGAAAAATCTTTTTTTTAGAAAAAAAAACCAAACAACTCCATAGTCAATAGACTCCATCTTTACTAAAAAATAATTTTCTGTCCGACATAGTCCAATCCAGTCTTCTTCTTTAGCTCAGCTACATCTCTGGCAGAGAACCTCTACCAGAGATGTAGCTGAGCTTTTCGGTCGTGGGAAAGTTCATGTGAGTTCATACAGTCAAGCATGAATTTACATGAACCCCTCTGACAGCACTGCGGGGCTACTTCAAATGAACAGCCTCAGCTGTTCATTTGAAATAACTGGCGGGAGAGCCAGAGTGAAAAGTCTTCATCGCCGGCTTTCCCGTTCGGTGCTGCGCTCCCTGCTCCCTGATGCCCCTCCCCTGATCCTAAGTCCTAAGTTAGGACCAGGTGGGGAGCGAAGCACCAGGAAGTGGGGAGCAAGCATCAAGGAGCGGAGAACCAATCAATGAATCAGTGAAAAGTCTTCATCGCTGGCTTTCCTGTTCGGTGCTGCGCTCCCTGCTCCCTGATGCCCCCTCCCCTGATCCTAAGTCCTAAGTTAGGACCGGGTGGGGAGTGAAGCACCAGGAAGCGGGGAGCAAGCATCAAGGAGCGGAGAACCAATCAAGGAGAACCCCTCTGACAGCACTGCGGGGCTACTTCAAATGAACAGCCTCAGCTGTTCATTTGAAATAACTGGCGGGAGAGCCAGAGTGAAAAGTCTTCATCGCCGGCTTTCCCGTTCGGTGCTGCGCTCCCTGCTCCCTGATGCCCCCTCCCCTGATCCTAAGTCCTAAGTTAGGACCGGGTGGGGAGCGAAGCACCAGGAAGCGGGGAGCAAGCATCAAGGAGCGGGGAGCGCAGCACTGAACGGGAAAGTCGGCGGTGAAGTATTTTCACCGCCGGCTTTCCCACCCAGGTCCTTCTCTCCCCATTCACTGGTGCTGCGCTCCCCGCCCGGTCCTAACTTAGGATCGGGATGGGAGGCGGCGGGGGAGCAGGGAGGGGGCATCGGGGAGTGCAGAGTCAGGCAGGCAGCGGGGGAGTGAGGATCAGCTCAGTGATTGTTCAAAATCCTGCGGCTTTTTACCGCCGGCTTTTAAACAATCATGTGGGGCATTTCAGCCTTTTCCTCAGCCCCCAGACCGCTGTATAGGGTGCAGCAGAGAAATTACTTGCATTTCCCATTGACTTACATTGTATTCGTTACTCCTAGGAAGTAATTACAAGGAAAGTCGCGGAATAATGAGTAGCCCAAATACCGTACTATTTGGCGAGTACCGGATAGTAACGAGTATACTCGCTCATCCCTAGCTCTCACAAAAGATCATTTAGGTCTTATGTATAAATGTCACAATACGTGTGTCCAAATAGCTAATATTATGCGATATGATATATTCAATGCATTTCAAGTTGAAAAATATATACATTTGCATTACCTTTATTGAAGTTCTTTCCTTTAGTTTCTTTCTGCTATTTTCAACATTCCAAGATAGGGTAATTTTAGAAATACTTCAACTTATCCTAAAGCTTCTTACTGATATTCTTATATAGAAATAAGAACAGATATCTATTAAATAGAGTACAGTAGAGAGGAGCAGGTAAGGGTTTGTATTATGTCTTACTTTTTTCTTAAACCCTCAGGTGTATGTGAAACACATAAACGTAAAAGGAAGTAATTATCTCCATCTCTTACTTTAGCTTTATACAGCATATCACTTGCAGCCTGGAATATAACTAAGTGAAAAGAAAGGTAAGACATTGTATTTTTAACAAACAGTTTATTGTGCAATACGAGATAGAAACCCCGAAAGGCACAGATTGGTACAACGCTCTATAATATAATGCGGGTTTTTCCCTCATTTTAGAATATTCTTATTCTCACTAGAGATGAGCGATGTTCGACTCGAATAGTTCGCCAATCTCAAATTCGAGTTGATTTTGGCGCTATTCGAGTCATTCGCCGAATTCGAACAATTTGGTTCCAATTCGGCGAATTTCGAACATGTTCGATTTTGGTTCGAAAATGCGGCAGATGCGGTCAGAAAACCGCATCTGCCGCATTTTGAGCCAAAATAAACATTCCCTAGAAGAAAGAAAGTGTTAAAAATAAAAAAATAATCTATGCTCACCTGTCCGCGGTCCACCGAAGCCTCCGGCAAGGTCCTGTGGCTTCTAGGACCTGTGGTGACATCATGTTCTCGCGCAGGTCCTGGAAGCACAGGACCTTGCCGGAAAGCTTAAAATAGATATTTTTATGATTCGGACCCTTTCTTTAAGTAAAAGTTACTTAAAGAAAGGGTCCGAAACATAAAAATATCTATTTTAAGCTTTCCGGCAAGGTCCTGTGCTTCCAGGACCTGTGGTGACGTCACGTTCTCGCGGAACTCCGGTCATGTGACCGGAGTTCCCGCGAGAACTGACGTCACCACAGGTCCTGTAAGACACAGGACCATACCGGAGGCTTCGGTGGACCTCGGACAGGTGAGCATACATTATTTTTTTTATTTTTACACTTTATTTGACTTTATTTCACTTCCACAATGTATGTATATACATTGTGGAAGTGAAACAGCCCCACAATCCTGGTTTTTTCGTGTTCCGGGATGTTCGACGGTGTTCGTCGAGCATTCGACGAACATTCGTCGAACACCCCGTCGATTCGGCGAATCGAATCGAACACGAACGGCAGGGTGGTGGCTCATCTCTAATTCTCACAATATTTAAAGACCTAATTTGTTTTATACCAACTTATCATATATTTAAAGCGTATCCTATAAAAAACACATTTGAAGAAGTTTTCCTAGTATATATATTAATCTTCTATCCACACAATAGGTGGTGATATGATGGTCACCGGAGGTTCAACCATCACTTTAGTTCTAATCCCAAAGGCCCCTTTGGCAGCAACGCCAATCATTTGCAATAAACCAACTGAGATAGCTATTTTATCAATTCCAAAATCCTTTGTGTGAATTGGTGGTTAACTACAGGGACTATGTACTTCCTGCTCTTGGGATCATTGAGGGTTCCAATCGTCAGACCAATGCAGTGGATAGGTGATAAATGTATTCTCTGGGAAAGCCATTTTAATACCAGTTTTCAAAATATGGTTAACAACATCAATATTTTTTAGCAGCATATTCCAGGATTTAGTGTTACTAAAGGGGTCTTCCACTAATAGGACAATCCTAAACTACAAAAAACTGAGTGTAATAAAAAATCCAAGTTAGCAGCAGGTGCTGTCCAAAAAAGTATTAAAAACAGGGTTTTTGGTTTGTACGTTATTTGCAAAGAAGGTACAGTAAGCTGCTTCACCAACGACACGGTAACCCTGATTGAAGCAGTCCCTAGCTGATGTATTTAAAACCTGCTTATGTGTGAACATGAATCACAAAAAAACAGTCAAACAAACGTGTAAAAATTCTCTGTTGTAAAAAAAACACAGTAAAGAACTAGTTCTGCTGAAAGAGTAAAATACAGGGTATTTAGTTGATACGTTTTCTGCAAAAAATGTATACTAAGCTTCTCTACCAACTTCAAGGTAACCCGTATCAGAGCAGTCCCTATCTGAAGTATTTAAAACCTGACCATGTGTATTGGTACCTAAAATGAGCAGGATCCAGACAGGTCCAATGTCTGACTTGGACTGACTGGAGGAGACAGCTTTTTATGTGCAGGGCTCAAAGGGGAGGGGTTATGTGTGAACATACCTCTAGAGAGGACTCAGCCAGGACTTCATATAATATGGGCTGTCTGTGAACTAGCTTGTGTGTGCAAAAACTAGGACAATCCCTTCTGAGTCCACTTGTATTCCCCAGTTAAAATAAAAGAGCTTATACTCACCTATCATACTGGCACTGTTTCAGAGGTGTGTGACATTGTGACATTTTGGTTTCCCCATGTCCAATCAATGCTGACTTTTCTCACCACGCCTTCAGAACAGATATGTAGTCAATTGGACGTGAGTGGCAGCCTCAGTTAATTACTATTGAATAATTTAGGAGAAAGAAGCCGGTGATGAATGGATGAGGGGCTCGTGTGACATCCCAATGTTTCGTGAGCCACAATTACCAACAGCACTGGAACAGCACCAGCACAGGAGGTGAGTACAGACTCTTTTGATTCAATTGGAGGAAACAAGTGGAATCAGAATTGGTTGCCTTAGTAGTGGACTACCCCTTTAAATAGAGCATCAAAAATGATAAAATCACATTATCTGCAGAAACATCATGAAAGATTAAAAAGTAGCCAAACCACAGAATAATGAAACCAGACAGAAACCAGTCATTTTCTAATTCTCAGTAGTCTAAAGTAACTTTTTCCAGACTCATAATTAGAATTTCATTCGCCATCTCCTCGTAACGGAATCAGATCTACCGCTTAACAGTTGTTCATCCTAAATCACAAACATTTCCTTCGCTCATTATCCCTTGAGCGCAGTCATTAGCATTACATAGTCCCGATCATTTAATGAACCGGAGCAGATCTCATTTTGATAGAGCCGGTTCTAATTTGTTTTGTTAACTTTCCCTTTGACTCTCTACCTGCATGTTAAAAAAGGTTAATCAAACTTATCTTAAAAAAAATAGTAACCAGTCCCATGAAATTCCCCCATGCTTTACAAGCTGTGACCTTCCATCTTATCTCATTTCAACATGCAAGGAAAAAGTTTCCGGAATAAAAAAAATATAAGTTGGGGGGATTAAATTCTGAAGAAATTAATGTTTGTACTTGATAACACTTCTACACTGTACAGATTACTAGGGAACACATTCCATATCACTTTGTAGGTTTAATTCCCTTCAACATTAAATTACATCACGCTACACAGAAAGCAGATACCGGCTCGGTAGTAAATTAATCAGTTATTTTACACTTCATATATTTTTATTCCAATGAGTCTGAGTGATTAATTGCTGCCTTTGAAGATTGAGAATTTGGGGCTAATAACGGCTGACATTCCTTACTGACTAGTCAGGTGGATAACTGCACGGCAACCTTACTTTGCAATGTTTTACTAGAATAGAAAGACTTGCCAACGTTTTAATGTTGGCTTAAACAACATTGTATTTTATCTGTATTATTGAGGCGTAGCTGTAGATAAATTGCTGGCTGGCGCATTGCTTTCATCCTCGAGTGATTTGTTGATTGCATTTTTTGCCTTTAACTTGTACGACAATTTTAGCATGACATCCTGGATATTTCACATCCTGATTGAATTTTAAAGCATCGCAACGGTAATTTTCAGCCTAATTCTGAAATCCACAAATATGGATTTTTATTGATAAATTGGGCAGTAGTTACCGAGGATTAAATATTTTTGCACTAAAACAAAATGCAAAATGATAATTACATTAATTACATTATGTAGGACAAAAGACGCAGCAGATGGCCAAGAAAACTTAATAGGGAAGATGCACTTTTTTTTTATATGTATAAAAAAATTATTGATTATATTATTAATTTAACGGGATTTTTTTTCAGTTAATAGGGGTTGCCGTTTGTATTTGCTGGTGTGTAATGACAGTTACACACCTCAGATACCACAGCACCTGTACATAGGTCCGACACTGACTGTTGTTTCCTATCTATTACATTGTAGCTGCCTCCTGCTAGGATCTGGGAGCGCTTGTGGCGCCCCACTGGTCGGGATGCCATGGAGGGGTACTGCACCCAAATAAGAGTGTGTGGTACTCCTGTGACTAAGGGAAGTGGGATGGTAAATGAGGGCTCCTCTGGAGCCCACTGGGACAGGGTACTCGGTACCAGACCGGGGTATCACGGGGAATCACGGTGGTCTTGGTCAGGACCGTGTCACGGGCCCAGAAGTATTGGGTTTGGGGGTTATTTACAGGGGATATAGTCATGCCGCCACCCGTGGTATGTGGTCAAGGTGACCACCGCTGCTGCAGAACCTCCGGGGATGATGTTTGGCAGCCGGTGATGTAACAGCTCTCCATGGGCAGAGCCTGGTTCCCCGGGGCAGTGATGATAGTCTATGGATGATGCAGGGTAGGGGTAGTAGTAGAGATGATAACAGTTTGTGAGGGAGAGTAGGGCTCGAGCGCAAGGATTACACAGACTCACGGTTTTGTAGCTTTCCAAGTCTTTACTGCAGATGGTATTCAGTAGATATTGTCCACAGAGTCTGTACCGGGGCCCGGTTGCTCCTTGGCTTCCTACTCCTGCGTTGTGTGTGTGGCCCTGCTGCTGCTTAAGCTAGGCTGCCGGCCCTGTCTTTCCTTACTGGTACCAAACACGCTAGGCAACTTGAGTCTTATCTTTGTGTCTCTGACCACGCCGTGTTGCTTCGCTGTGGTACAGTGAAAATATTTAATCTTAACTTATCTGGTGTTTTCTGTGCTGCTTGTGTCAGGCACAATTGCAGATTCAGTATCCGATCTTTGCGCTTCACCGGGGTGAGTTTAGGGTAACTCCATGTCCCGGGTGTGTTCCTCTGCTTCTCCTATTCCTCAGACCCTGGCTGGCCTGGAACTGGAGAGTGGACCGAGGGGTGAGCCTAACGCAGCCCTTTAACACCCAGGTCCTTTCCCTCAGTCCTCTCAGGAACTAAACTAACTGCCACTTCCTCTCCACACCAGAATATATAGGGAAGCAGCTTTAGCTCCCCTTCTGGCCTGGAGGCGCTAGTGTAGTGTTGTGGGTTGTGCGGGGAATTAACTCTTAGTGTTGTTACAGTGGCACATTAACCCCTGGGGTGCCACCCCCCCACAACATCCATTCATGCACACCCTAGAGTAGGGGAAATGTGGGAGAACCCGCAGGAGGGAAGACCCAGTCCGGTGGGAGGAGTTTCATGGGTAGAAAAAGGCATGGGAGGGATGACAGGAGGAGTGAGGCAGTGCGTGAGAGAGAGATGAGCAGAGGATGATGCAGGGAACAGTCGTCGTGACTGGAAGGAGACCCTAGGGGCATCAGCAGTCATGGTGCGCCCAAATCAACTACTGATCAGAAGGGTCTGGTCCTGGACAAAAAAGTGGCTCTGGACATGGTGCGGAAGTTCAACCCTGAGCCGTTAAACCGGAGGCCTTGAGCTTCTGCAGGAGGCTGCGGCCAAATACCCGGCGTATACCAAAAAGGCACACCAAACTAGGGTCAGGGGACCTCAAGGAAAGTCGCCCACCAAAGACCTGGGGGAGCTGGCTCAAGGCTCTGCATTCGGTGGCACTGGACCGTCGTGAGGTGAAGTGGAGCACAATGAAGGGATCGGGAGGGAATGGCAGGCACACTACTGAGGGTCCTGAGTGAATCATCCCGGTTCCCTGGTGACTACCAGGCCAGAAAAACCTGAAAGACTGTGTAATCTGTCTCCCTGCCTAAAGAACTGCAAGTAAAATCTGGTCAGAGTTAATGACTGGTGTGACGTAGTTTATTTCCCTCGACAAGTGACAAGGCTGTGCGGTAAGCTGCTTTCCTGAGTAAAAACAACTACAACTGCCCCACATATATATATATACACTAGACGGTGGCCCGATTCTAACACATCGGATATTCTAAAATAACTTGTAAACAGGAGTGAACTGCGTCACACTATGACTGACAGCCTTGTAAACAGCAAAGAAGTGCGTCACACTATGAGCGGCAGTTCAAATTGTGTGCCAATATACCAAGCCGTGCTTCACTTCGCTGAGCCGCGGCGACCAAGCAGTGCACTTGGCGCGTGTTTTAAAACATGCTTCGCTGATTGGTCGCCGCGGCCGATTGGCGGGGGATTTAATTCTGGCCGCCATATAGGAACACCCATAATGTGGATGTTCCAATATGGCGGTTGGGGTACTACCGCTGCAAGCTGATGCTGGTCTTCTCCGGGCTGGCTCGCCGCGGACCTCTGTGCGGCAGTAGATGAGCCGCAGCTACCGTCGGAACTCCCGATGATAGCCGCGGCCGGACGCATGTAACCTGGTGATAGCAACGCCGATCCGTCGCCAGGTTTCAGCTTGGCGCGAGTTTTTAATGTGCGCGACTGTTTTGCATACGCTTCGCTCATTGGTTGCTGCGGCTGCCTGCGACCAATGAGCGCTGGTGTGCAATTTTCTGGACAGACAGACACGATTAGGCAATTATATAGTAGATACCTACAGAAGTGTCAGTGTGCAGCAGTGTCGGTGTGCAGCAGTATCAGTGTTGAGTGGCGGTGGCGGTGTGCGGCGCTATCAGTGTTGTGCGGTGGTGTCGGTGTTCAGCAGTGTTAGTGTACAGCAGTGTTTGTGTACAGCAGTGTCAGTGTACAGAGGTATAAGTGTTGTGTGGTGGTGTCGTTGTGCGGTGGTGTCCTCCTCGCCCCCCTCTGTTCTCACCCATGGCTGGCTTGAGCAATGTTGGGTGCTGAAGTCTGTACAGCGGTCATGTGACAGGGTGGGCTATGTGACGTCACATCAGCCCACCCTGTTACATGACCGCTGTACAGAGTGCGACTCTGTAGCTGGAAGCGACTGGTGAGAATGGAGGGAGGCGAGGGGGGAGGCGGGCAGGGGTGAGAATGGGGGGGTGAGAACGGAGCTGCGGGTACCGATGCAGGGGGCCGCTGCGGACCTCAGTGATAGCCACGCGGCAACCAATGAGCGCTGGCGCACGATTTCGGTGACAGACAGACACGATTAGGCAATTATATAATAGATATATATAGACACTCCAGAACATAAAAATTGCAATACCAAGCAGAGAAAGTAGTCATGTCTCTTATGAGCACCATGTGCAGTAATACATACACTTGCACTCTGTGGCTACTTTTAATGAGGTTGTTAATGGTTATCTGAGGAATGTTCAGCTATTTCTTTATTGGAACCACAGATGCCATATCCTGCAAACTTAAAGTGAGAGGGACCTTCCAGCTTTTTATTAGGGCACAATTGTTCAAAAACTGCATTTTCGAAGATATAGAGTTGCATTAGTGCCTAAGGCATGGACAGCTCACACATTTCAAAATGCAATATCAATACTATGCATTATATAACATTTTTAGAAGAACATTTTCCCCCATCCAGATTACATCTTTTTCAGGCAAGGTCTTGTATAATTCAGCAATACAAAGCTAAGCCACAAAATGAATCCATCAAAGCAGTATGGCTTCACAGAATCATAGTATGATAGCATTGGAAGGGAGCTCCTGGGTCATCTGGTCTAACCCCCTACTCAAAGCAGTATTCACTAAATCATCCCAGACAAATGTCTGTCCTGCCTCTGTGTGCAGACTTCAATTGAAGGGGAAATCACCACCTCTCATGGCCTCTCAAGGCCACCTGTTCCACTTGTTGATCACCCTCACTGTCAAAAAGCTTTTTCTAATATCTAATCGGTGTCTCCTCCCATTTAGTTTCATCCCATTGTTTCTAGTCTTTCCATGTGCAAGTGAGAATAAAGCGGATCCCTCTACAGTGTGACAGCCCTTGAGATATTTGTAGACCGCTACCACTTCTCCTCTCAGTCTTTTAGGCAAGCTAAACATTCGCAAATCCTTCAATCGGTCCTTAGAGGACATGGTTTGCAGACCGGTCACCATTCTTGTTGCTCTTCTCTAAACTTGCTCCAGTTTGTTGATGTCTTTTTTTAAATGTGGTGCCCAAAACTGGACACAGTATTCCAGAAGAGGTCTGACCAAAGAGGAGTAGAGGAGGATAATGACTTCACGTGATCTAGACTGTGGTTTCTGTTAATACATCCCAGAATTGTGTTTGCCTTTTTTTGCTGCAGCATCACACTGTTAACTCATGTTTAGCCTGTGATCTATTAGTATACCCAAGAAGAAGAGTTTGGGTAATGAACTGACTGACTTTTCACCAATAGGAAACATTTGGAGCATTTCAGAGTGAAGGATTTGGCAAAAAACACCAAGGACTATTGACAATAGGACAACATTCCTCTACCAACAGTCCAGCAATTGGTCTACTCACTTCTTGGTCTGTTGTTAAAAAGAAAGTGAAAATGAAACGTCTAACTTTCAACCTCTGGTACAGTGGCGGACCTTGCATCCCGGGGGCCCCGGTGCAGCAGCATATGATGGTGAGGAGTGAGGAGCGAGGAGCCGAGGAGCGGGGGTAGGTTGCTATTGGAGGACCGTCGAATGGGGGGGGCTTGTGGGTGGGCGTTCCCAGGCAACGGCGGTGAGCGGGGCAGTGTGCGCCTTCTCCTACCTGCGTCCTGCGAGCCGCACTGGGAGCCGCTCTAGGAGCCGTGCTAGGAGTCGGGGCGGCAGAGGAGAGGAGGGGTGGGCTCAGCCAGGGGAAGCAGGAAGCTTCCCTCGGTTAACCCCCCTCCTCTGCCACACTGGCACAGGGTCATGGGGGTCAGCTGGGGGCCACCCTGCAGTCTTGAGGGGCCCCCTTTGCCGCTCGGGGCCCTGGTGCAGCTGCTCCGGCTGCACCACGGTAGGTCCGCCCCTGCTCTGATATATGCTCTATGTTCTAAATAAAATACAGCTGTAAAAGGTGTCCAAATCATTGCATTCTTTTGACATTTTGTATATGCCTTGTCATTTAAAATATATAAATATATTTGAATATATTATTTTAATTATTACAGCACTGCAGGAATACATTTCACAAGATTGAGCTATGACTACGAGCGTATGAAATGCATGCTTTATTCAAGACATATTACTTGACGACAAGGGTTCACAATGCTTAGCATTCCTTCGGCATCCACATGTCTATTGAGATAGTCCTTTCAATTTTTGAAACACCAAGAAGCAGCGTTGTGCACTCTGCAAGCAGAACACATATCTGAATTACGGTGCAACATAAAACAACAACTATTTATGTAGTTCAAAGTTGCGATAGTTTCCAAGGGCACCATCGCTTATGGTATAGATTATTGTATTAGTTCTGACGGAATACTCAATTTTTTCTTCCGCCCAAAACTTATTGTATTTTGCCTGAAGAAAAATAAAGTTTTTACACAGCCTAGGAAGTTGAATATCCATGTATATCTTAAATATATTTATGTATCTAGGGAAACAGAAAATTCTTGCAGTTTTCTTTTTAATTAAAGTTTCCTTTGTCAAACTGTACCGTAACTCGTAACTATAAGATTAAAATGAATGTGCCGCCGTCATTTTAATGTTCTTCAAAGAGTGAGAACAACTGTCCATTTAGGATATGAGGCCCGTTCAGCATCTATCTCAACACTTACCCCAGACCTTAAGATATACAGTAACTAGTTTCAAATATGCAATGTCCGTAAAATAATGTCTGCAGCAAAACATTGTTTTCCGATGAATTTGAACCAATTTCTAAATATATAATTCATGCATTTTATATTGCTTGTACTGTATTCCTCCAGAATTCTAATCCAATCGACTGATTATGAATATGTGTGTGGTTGTAACTCACTTTGCTAAGGGTACCATCACACTTGGCGACGCACCAGCGATCCCGACAGCGATACGACCTGGTAGGGGTCGCTGGTGCGTCGCTGTTGGGATTGCTGGTGAGATGTCAAACAGAGATCTCACCAGCAACGCAACAACGATCCGGAATGATACGGCGGTTGTTGGGACGCTGTTTCTCAGACCTGTAGTATTGAGGTCGTTGGTCGTTGTCCAGCGGGACCCCAACGATCAAAGAAATGGTCCAGGCGACTCTGACATAACCAGCGATCTCACAGCAGGGGCCCGGTCGCTGCTAAGTGTCAAACATAGCGAGATCGCTGGCGACATTGCTGTTGTGTCACCAAATTTGTGACTTAGTAGCGCTCTCGCTAGCGATCTTGCTTAGTGTGAAGGGGGCTTTAGTTAAATGTTTTGTCCAGAACAAATTTTTTGAACTGCTTAGAATGTTATAAAGTAGGTAAAGGTTTTTTGTCCTTAACAAGGTTATCTGGGGCTTTATTTTACTATGTGCCTGAAAACTAACAGGCAGGTAGTTTCTAGTAGAGGCATTTACCTGCTTGTTGTATCCGATACTGGCACAGATTGGTCATTGACCAATTCTACTGGAGATTCAACTGCTTCAAGTCAACAGGGCAGCTCTTTTCTTCGAGGCTGCTCTGGTGACAGGGTATGACTACCAGTGTCATGCTAATTGCTTTCTTCAGCTAGTCAGTGGGGAGGCAGCTGTCAATCAACATGACATTGGCAGCCATGCCCCATCAAGAGAACAAAACAGAAAATATGCCACAGCTTTGCCAATGTGACATTAGCAGAAGCCACAGAATCAATGGTGGGAGCTGTCTGTGATCACTCTGTGTCAGCATTGAATAACAACAGACACAACAGGCAGATTATTAGCAACAACCTGACTAGTTCTAGGCATATTCTAAAAAAGTGAAATACCAGATATCTCCCAATAATATCCTATTTCCCTAGATCAACACTTACTGATCTCCTGCTGTATCACCAGGGCCTATGGACACCTGGCTTGTAGTGCAACACAGAGGAGACAACAGACATGGAATATAAGGAAGGTCCTGGCAATCGGGAGTGGGAAAAGGGGTCACCTCTATGGCATTCACCTAAGTCTGTGCCCTCCCTAATCTCCCTGTACGGTTCTTTTTCCCTGTCATCAGATGACTGGCGAGTTCATAAGATTCACCTCTGCAAATAACACCACATAGGGGAAAGGAGAACAAGCTAAATACCCGAACCCCTTACAGAACACTATTCAGACAATACAGGGTGAGGGAACCACACATTGGTTAGACTTTATTGAATCCCCAACAGTCAAAGTAATTTAACACATACTCAACCAGAACACATAATGTAACAAGCAATAAGTTTCACCCTTCCGCCTGTTCACCAGGGATTAGAATATTTGTGCCTTCAGGGTTTCCAGGGCTAAGTACTCCAGTACAGTAGCACCCCACGTTTGACGAGCACACACTGAGAAGGGATAGCGGCAAGCTTAAGTAGCTAATCGAGCACAGCAAAGCCTGTAGCCAGATGACCAAATTGTCCCAACCTGGGTATCTTCTAGCTGAATCCTAGGATCCTAGGCTAAACCTCTGTACAATGTGATCCAGGTTATGATCTTCTATTTGGAACCAAAGCAACTTGGCTGAAGTCATGTAGCATATCATTACTGATGACCGAAGCAAGTCCTTTTTATATCCTAAGCCTTCCCCTCAGGGCCTTGTGTACTTACAGGATTAGTGGGATAAGGCTGTTCTCTCATTGGTCAGCAGTTCAATATGACTGCATAATTTTCTTCTGAAGGATGTAGACCAAGGGGGTGAGGCAATTTACAAACTAAGACAATGAGGGCACCGATTGGTCTGGCAAGAACCAATGACTTGCTTCTCATGAGTTAACAAACAAAAAAAAATATCTGGCCTAATTAAGAATATTTAACCCGCAACACAGATGGTGATATGCTGTGCCGTCACAGTCCCTATATTCATCTATACATGCTCTGCAGGACTGGTATGTACTTCTACAATATATGGCCACCCTATGACAGTAACATGAGTATTCGACTTTGTACAGACATTTACCGTATTTTCATTACCAGTGCAGTCATCAGCTTAGATTTCCCATTACTCATGAATAGGGTGTGCCTCCGCAGCTGTACACATGGTTACCCATTTAGGGGCCCAGTCACATGCTTTATTATTGTATAATGCGCATAAATAAAGATAAAGTAACTAGTATTTAGTATAAACCTGTAGTCCACATATTCACTAGATATTTGGAAATTTGCAGGTTTTGTTTTCTGAATTTGCTTACTTTATTTTTAGCGGTATGATATAAAGCGCAGCACGAGTTTTTTGTTCTTTTATTTGTAAATTCACTATTTCTGGTTCAATTCCCTTCATGTGGAAAGCAGTCAAATGCGTCTTGAAATGACAAGTCTGGCAAGCGCTGTGAGGTTATCGATTTCCCTTATGGAAGGAACTGCTCGCCTGTGTACCTGCCTCGGGAACCCAACTGTCAGCCGGATGACAATGGGACACTATTCCTGAAACACATAAAGACTTTATCATTATTCATTATCATTATATCAATCAAAGGAAAAGCAAAATTTGATTTAAAAGGGAATGAACAATGGCAAAATATAGTATGCATCCTACAAATCAAGACAGTGCATTGATAATTTATATAGTGCAGTAAATTGGTATTTTCATTTGACGGCAGTTCTACACGTATAAGAATTGTATGATGAGAACAAAAACATAACAAGCAAATGCAGAACTCAGATGGGAAAGGTAAAAATATAAAGCAGATTCACGAGGATGGGTAAATATTGATTTTTTTTTAAAGGAAAATGCAAATTTTAATAATTAAAACTGATAGATTTTATAAGGATAAATGAAGCAATTTTCAGTATGAAATCTAAAAGGATTTTGAGAGCAACTCGATAAATCCTATTCTTGCTATTTAGGTTAGGCCTCATTCAGGTGTCAGAGTTTTTCTGCCGACTCTCAATGAGATATGCTCTTTTTGATCCAAGGTGCTGTGGGTCTGTGAAAATCACAGAATACACATTGGTGCTGTCAGGATTTAACCCCTTCATGACCGGGGAATTTTTCATTTTCGTTTTTTGCTCCCCTGCTTCCAAGAGCCATAACCTTTTTATTTTTCCGTCAATATAGACATATGACGACTTGTTTTTTTGTGGGACGAGTTGTACTTTCATATGCAATCATTTATTTTACCATATAGTGTACAGGGAAATTGCAAAAAAATTCTAAATGCAGGGAAATTGCAAAAAAAAGCAATGACACATTTGTTTTTTGGGTATTTTAGTCGTCATGTTCACTATATGTTAAAACCGATGAGACGAGGTGATACCTCGGGTTGGTACGAGTTCGTAGACACCCAACATGTATACCTGCTGACAAAAGTTCCGAAGTTTGAAAAAAAAAACCAAAAACGGACTTTTTGCGCCATCACAGTTTGTTGAAGGAGCCAGCATCTCCTGGAAGAATAAAGGCTGCAAAAGAATCCTGTGTGTGGCTCCTACTTGATACTGAAACTTTTTGCGCCATGTTCTGCGACCCGTAGCGTTCTCATTTTTCGGGATCTGGGGCTGTGTGATGGCTTATTTTTTTTGTCTTGAGCTAATGTTTCTAATGATACTATTTTTGGGGGAATCCACAGTTTTGATCACCCGTTATTGCATTTTATAGCAATAATGCGTCGACCAAAAAAAACAGAATTTTGGCGTTTGGACCATTTTTTCCGTTACGGAGTTTTCGGCTCTCATTAACGGATTTAATATGATGATAGATCGGGCGATTCTGAACACGGCGATACCAAGCATCCGGGGTCTAGCCAGGACCCCGGGCTGTCACGTGAGCACCAGAGATCCTGCGATACTATTGCGGGATCTCCAGAGCAGGCGGGGAACAGCGCGTTCCCCGCCGCGGCCACCTTGGATCCCGCTGTCAGTGATTGACAGTGGGATCCAAGGGGTTAACAGCGCTGATCGGTTCCCGGATTAGATCGGAGCTGTTAGCCCAGATGTCGGCTGTTTGATGTGAGCTCCGCTCCGGAGCTCACATCAAACACCCCTTACCCGCCCATGACGTTGTATAACGTCATAGTTCGGAAAGGGGTTAAAGAGGTTTTCCACTACTAATTTTACCCACTGTCATTTGTTTTAACTCTTCCTAACTAACACTTTTCCAATATACTTACACGTACCCTGCTATTGTAAGCTGATCTTTCTGCAGCTTCTATAATACTCTGTTGATTTTCTAACTCTGTTATTTCTGATCTAGGGACCGGAATTGGACCAACTGAGCAGGGCATGTCACTGGTGGTGGCGGGGCTGCCTCTCTGTGAGTGATAGCAGTCTAGGTACGTCACTGGTGGTGGTGCTGCCTTTCTGTAAGTGACAGTAATCTGGGCATGTCTCTGGTGGTGGCTGGGCTACCTCTCTGAATGACAGCAGTCTGGGCAGATCACTGGTGGTGACAGGGCTGCTTTTGTGTGAGTGACAGCAGTCTGGGAACATCATTGGTGTGGGTGCGGCTGTCTCACTGTGAGTGATGTCATTCTAGGCATGTCGCTAGTGGGGGTGGTGCTGCATCTCTGTGAGTGACAGCAGTCTGGGCACGTCACTGATGGTGGGGGTGTTGCTGCATTTCTATGAGTGACAGCAGTCTTGGCACATCACTGGTGGAGTGTGGTTACTTCTCGGTGAGTGACGACATTCTGGGCATGTCACTAGTGGAGTGGGGTTACCTCTCTGTGAGTGACAGCAGTCTGGACATATCACTGGTTGGGGTGGGGCTACCTCTATGTGAGTGACAGCAGTCTGGGCATGTCACTGGTGGAGTGGGGCTACCTCTCTGTGAGTGACAGCAGTCTGGCCATGTCACTGGTGGAGTGGGGCTACCTCTCTGTGAGTGACAGCAGTCTGGGCATGTCACTGGCGGAGTGGGGCTGCCTCTCTGTGAGTGACAGCAGTCTGAGCATGTCACTGGTGGAGTGGGGCTACCTCTCTGTGAGTGACAGCAGTCTGGACATGTCACTGGTGGAGTGGGGCTACCTCGCTGTGAGTGACAGCAGTCTGGGCATGTCACTGGTGGAGTGGGGCTACCTCTCTGTGAGTGACAGCAGTCTGGGCATGTCACTGGTGGAGTGGGGCTACCTCTCTGTGAGTGAAAGCAGTCTGGACATGTCACTGGTGGAGTGGGGCTACCTCTCTGTGACTGACAGCATTCTGGGCACATCACTGCACTGGTGGAGTGGGGCCACCTCTTTGTGAGTGACAGCAGTCTGGGCATGTCACTGGTGGAGTGTGGTTACCTCTCTGTCAGTGACAGCAGTCTGGGCATATCACTGGTGGAGTGGGGCTACCTCTCTGTGAGTGACAGCAGTCTGGGCATGTCACTGGTAGAGTGGGGCTGCCTCTCTGTGAGTGACAGCAGTCTGGGCATGTCACTGGTGGAGTGGGGCTACCTCTCTGTGAGTGACAGCAGTCTGGGCATGTCACTGGTGGAGTGGGGCTACCTCTCTGTGAGTGACAGCAGTCTGGGCACATCACTGGTGGAGTGGGGCTACCTCTCTGTGAGTGACAGCAGTCTGGGCACATCACTGGTGGAGTGGGGCTACCTCTCTGTGAGTGACAGCATGCTTTAGCAGCGAATGCACAGGCAGGCAGAAGCTGCACACATACCCTGCTAAAGCGAAACTACTTGTCACAAGAGAACATAAAGGAGTCTTCATGATCCCGTGTGACATCACCTCCTCCTGTTCCTCCACTTTCCCACCAACTATTTCAAATGATCAGCTGATAGTTTGAAATAGCCAGAAGTCGTTTTGAAAAAGCCAGCGGGCTCGCTTCACAGAAGGAGAGGAAGTGAGAACAGGGCGGGAGTTGAGGACCTGTGCGGGAGAGTGGAGGACCGAGCGGGGGAGTGGAGAACCGGGTGGGGGAGCAGAGGATCGGGGGCGGGAGGGGAGGACTGGGTGGGGAAGTGGAGGACCAGGTGGGGAACAGGACGGGGAGCATGCATCAGCTGAGTGATTGGTTAAAAGCCAGCGACTTTTTACTGCCTGCTTTTAAACAATCATGCACCCATTTCAGCCTTTTCCTGAGACCCCCAGACTACTCTGTAGGGTCCAGCAGAATAATTCTCAAATTTCCCATTAACTTGCATTGTAAAGGGTGGGCCATTTATATGGATGCACCTAAATTTTGAAGTCGGTCATTTTTGATCCAACTTTATTTTTTCAATGTGAAGACGTTCATGTGACATCAAACATATTGAGAATTTCATAAGAAAAGCAATGTTGTGCTTGGTTTTAACGTAACTTTATTCTATTTACAAGTTTATGACCACTTATACAATATGTTCACAGTGCTGCCCATTGTGTTGGATTGTCAATGCAACACTCTTCTCCCACTCTTCACACACCGATAGCAACACCGCAGAAGAAATGCAGCACAGGCTTCCAGGCTTCCGTTGTTTCAGATGCTGCACATCTCGTATCTTCACACCATAGACAATTACCTTCAGATGAGGGAGGAGGAAAACTTTACTGTGAATGGAGAAGTTACCAAACAAAACCAGCGCTATTGTCTGACACTAACCCACAGTGGATAGATCCCTCCAAGACTGCTGGGACACAGACAATGATCGTATAGTGTGGTATATGGGGTACAAAGATAGTGCGGCCATTCTTCATCAATGGAAACCTCAATGCCGCTAGATATCTGAAATTTCTACATGAATCAGATATCCAGTGGTGCTTTCCATTGATGAACAATGGCCCCATTTACATTTTATTTGTCTGTCTCTGGACCTTGGTGAAAGCTTGATTTTTGTACTTTAATATATTTTTGGGGTACGTACAGAGTTTTGATTTTTTGGGGAGTGAAATTTATACAATTGTTTATGTGTTTGTGTGAATTTAGCCTAATGTAAAGATGAATTTGGTGTATAAGGTATAATAACAGAAAGAAGCCTCACCATGTCTACTATATGGCTCAGTCCGTCTTGTAATGCTGTGGGTCTCCAACCAGTAGCCGTGACTTGCGGCTTCACATAAGTAAAGGAATTTTGGTAAGTCCCGGAATAGATAAAATTCTCCATTTATTTCAAATAATTTTAAAAGATCATACAGGAAAACATCTCAACGCGTTTCTGGTAACAAGCCCTTATTCACTGAGATACAGATTTCTTATGATACATGGTATAAAAACAATTGGTGACCATCCGTTGATCAATAAACACATGTTTGCAACCAATCACATTTGAGAATAATTTGCATAGTCACAAAGCTAAATCTCTAAAGCCCCCGTCACACGGGGCGATATCGCCGCCCATAACAGAGGTGACGTGGGGGGCGTGGCCTAACGCCGCCGTCATCTCCCCTACGTCGCCTCATGTAAAGGGGCGATAGCCGGTGCCGGGCAGTCACCTGTTTTCAGAGCAGTGCTCTGAAACCAGGCGACCATCATGGGGCGATCTGCACACATCGCCCCATGTAACCAGGCGCCGGCGACCTGTCAGGCGATGGGAGCCATAGGCATCGCCGCTAGGGTCTCCAGACACCCCGGTAGCGCCTGACAGATCGCCGGCGCGGGGCTGGAGATGTCATCCCGTGTAAACGGGGGAGGAAGACGCTGGCGGGGCGCCAAAAACGTGCGCGCACCCGCCAGTCGCGGCCGACTTCCCCAGCCCCGTCGCCTGGTGTGACGGGGGCTTAAAAGAGATCCGGGACTCGCCAAAATTCCTTTTTGAATTTGAGGTATAATTCAGCATGTACTAATCTTCCTCACTCAGGTTTTGTCTTTGCCTTATTATAGCCAAAAACAGCTTAAACATAATTTGATATTCTAGAAGTATGTTACTAAACCAAGTATAATTGAAAGGGGTGTTCTGCCGTCAAACTTTTTGCTCCTTGTACCGTACAAGCACAGTGGATGGATTTATAGAAATTTTCTGCCCACTGTGCTTCTTGTTACCGCAGCATAAACTAACATGCGGCACATATTTCGAGCCGCAGAATGTCAAGTGTTCTAGCTGGAGACGCTGAGTCCAGAATCCTGATCCTGGGCAACGACAGGATCAGAACACTAGCATATCTACAAGAAGAATGAGCATGTGTCTCCTGATCGTGGGCATGTACAGCACGTTACCCTGCACAGGACACTAGCATCACCTCATTGTGTGCACGTTACCTTAGATAACCCAATATCTTCAAAAATTATATTTGTAATTAACATACATAACACAAAAATAACTTACCCCGTTCTAAGTTTTCATTGATGGTCACATGACCTCTGCCTCAAATTTGTGTTTCTTGATGTCTTCATATCAACATGTGATATGGACAAGAGCCACCTAAGCACTATACCGTTGATTGGATGCCAGCAGTGCCATGCTGTTTTGGGGTTTCAATAATGCTCAAACCAATCAAATGCCCAGCGGTGGTAAATTAGGTTTACTGAAGGGAAACAGATAAAAGTATATAAGGCCACAATTTATTATTTTTGCATCTTTCTTTTTTTCTCTCTATTCGCTGAAGTTTATTTCTCCCAATAGATCAAAAATGGTGTACACTGTTTATGACTTTGGTGCAAAGTCAAAAAAGGGGCTTATTTCCAGCCATTAAGCATTTTTGCGACTTTTTCTAGTAAAAGTGGCATCTTTTTCAAAATCACACAAAAGAAGCAATTTTTTTAGTTATGAAATAATACCAGGAGCAACTGTGGTAGAGTTGCATCAAATGTTGAGACTATTTAAAAAGTCTCAATTGATGAATTAAGCACCCGTTACACTGAGCGATATCGCCACCCATTACAGAGGCGATGTGGGGGCGTGGCCTATCGGCAGCGACATCACCCCTATGTTGCCTCGTGTAAAGGGGCGATGTCGCCGGTGCCGGGAGGTCGCCTGGTTTCAGAGCAGTACTCTGAAACAAGGCAACCATCATGGGGCAATGTGAACACATCGCCCCATGTAACCAGGCGCCGGCGACCTGTCAGGCATCGCCGCTGGGGTTTCCAGACACCCCGGCGGCGATGCCACCTGACAGGTCGCCAGCACGGGGCTGGAGATGTCGCCCCGTGTAAACGGGGGACGGCGACGCTGGCGGGGTGCCAAAAACCTGTGCGTACCCGCCAGTTGCCGCCGACATCCCCAGCCCCGTCACCTGGTGTGACGGGGCCTTTATATTGGGTTACCAACCATTCTGAAATTCCAGGACAGTCTGTAAAAATAAGGGACTTTTTTTGGCCGGTCTGTGATAAAATATTAATGCATCCATGATTTTGAAGAAACTTATACAGATTATTTTGACGATAATTATCATCATTTTACAGTTTACATTGAGTACAGCTGATATCTTTTTATTACAATATGGGATGTAGACTTTTTCACTTAAATTCATAATGGATAATTATCTTTTTCCAATGTGTCCACAAAAAATATTGTATGTCCATACATTTTTTCATAAAAAGTAAAAAAATCATGTAGGTATCTCTGGAATCAGACGAAACAATGAAATACCGGTAGTTGGAATTATTAAACTCTACCCACAAAATGGAAAAAGAAAGAAAGAAAGAGATAAGCATATGTAAAATAGACTTCAAAAAGGTGCCAATAGAATAATACATTTTGTGCAAACAAAAAAAGGCACAAAATAAGGCAAAAACAGGCGGCTCTGAGGTGCCTTTGTGTTTATGTTTATTTTTAAGACTGTTTGTACTTCATCAAAGGGGTCAGCTTTTCTCCTGGTGGAGAGGGGCTATATTGGTAATAGAGGAGACTTAAAGGGTATCCGTAAGGTCAAAAATCTATATGTAACTGCTATCATTTTCTGCTTCCTTTCTCTAAGCTCTGTCTATTCATGGATTTCTATTGTTTATGCTTCCCTCCTATCCTCTGTAAACTGCAAAATAAAAGATTAATTCCATCTGTCAATCACAGTGAGTTCTCTGCTGCCAGCTCCCCAAGGAATGAATGTTCATGCATCATTACACTGTCCTGCCCAACTGTGATTTGTTATGCTGTGTGATTCTTTGCAGAGGAGAAAGGAGGGGGAGGAGATGTTTGCTCTTAGCTGCAGCTCTGACCTCTTCATGCCATTGTGTGTGTCTAAAGGCCCTGTTAGACGGGGCAACATCTCCGGCAACATCACCAGCAACTGAGGGGCGTGGCCAAGTTGCAGCAACATCGCCGGAGAGTTGCCCTGTATAACAGGGTGATTTCAACGGTGATGGTTGCTTTAGCAACATCGCCTGGTTTCCCAACAATGTTGTGAAACCAGGCGATGTTGCTCAGGCGATCCGCCTGCATCGCCCGGTCTGAGCGCGGCAACAGCGATGTTGCCGGCAACTTCCCCCATAGACTCCCATGTTAAGGATCGCTGCCAGGGTTGTGTTTAACCCTGGCAGATATAGTTGCTAACAACATTGCTGATGAGTTGCTGGCAATGTCTCCTCGTCTGACAGCTCATCAACGATGTTGGAGAGCGGCAAAAAACATGCGCGCTCCCGGGAGTTGCCGGCGATGTTGTCCTGTGTGACGGGGCTTTAAGGCATGTGTGTAGTGTGTGCAGTCTGAGATATTTCTATGTGATTATAAGAACATTTGATCAATTGCTCAGCAGAGGACAAATTCACCAGCTGCCCGCAGAGTGTGAAAATACTTATAGCAAGGAAACTACAAATGGTACAATAATGATTTTACATGTTTTTAAAAGGTCTACCCAGACCCTATTTAAGGGTAATATTAGTATCATACTGAAGAATGACCTGATAGAGTTCCTTGCAAAGCTGTGATGCTTCTTTGGGAAATAAAATATTCAAATTGTCTCTTTAGACAAGAAGAAAAAGACAAACTCTAGCGCCACCTATTTATAAGTAGCAATCCTCTAAGTTAAAAACAACCCTATAACGAGCCTTGTAATATGACTTAAATGAAATAAATTAGATTAAAACCAGACCAGAATCTCAATTTGCAGATACGGTGTTTTGGTGTATTGCCTCTCGTCAGTGCGAAGTATAAGATCTGGCAGTATGGGAGGCTAAGTGAGGTGTAATCTTTCCTATTTGTGGAGAAGGACTTGCCAGATTTGGCATATCAGTAATGAGGTGATGTAAAAGCTACAATGCTCCTCTGGGAAATAAAATAAGCTAATTCTATCGTCAGAGAAGAAGATGATAAACTTTAGTGTCACCTATTGGAAGCAGCATGTAACGTGCTTAGTTTGCGCTGACATCGCTGGATGTTGCTGTATGTGTTGTTTTCCTTTAAAGGCTGCATGAGGGATTGGTGTGAAGGTCCTGACTCCTGTGTTGTGCTCCAGAGCTGCATTCACTATTATGTTCAGCTGCTGGTTGAGTGGTTGATGTGTGACCCACCTGGAATCCCCTCCCCCTGGCTTTAAATAGCTTTCCCTCTCCTCTGTCAAGAGTTAGTTGGCTCTTGGTCATTGAGCTGAAAAGAAGTCTTGCTGCTGTGCTGAAGCCTCTCCTGGAGTTCAATTTCCATGGGAGAAGCTGTGATTCCTGACCCATGGGTGTAGGTAGGGGCCCTCAGCTTAAGGCAGGGGTTTAGGGTTCAGGGTGGTGGCTTGGAACTCCTCACCATCAGAGGTACGTCCGAGATCAGGGAAAGCCAGAGACCCCAGCATCAGGGTCAGATTAGGCTCTCCTGATCTCCTTATCACACCATCAAGTTACCTGATCCCCTCACCTCCCAAGCGTGACACTGCAATCCTAAAAGCCAATATTGACTCTTTAATGAGCTTTGTCATTTGACCTCAATTTGAAGACACAGTGTGCTGGGATAATTTCCCCTCATCAGTGCAAAGTATGAGATTTCATATGGCCGTATGAGAGGCTAAGTGGGGTCTAAGGCCGGCTTCACACTGCGGCACGATCCGGTCCGGGGCTGTCCGGGAGGACCCTGACAGCCGCGGACCGGATCAGCACACAGGACTGGGGGGCTATTATGCCCTCCGGTCCGGTGTGCAGGCGCACGCTGTTCCCGCTGCTGATAAGTCAGGACCGCGAGCGCCGCGGTCCTGACCTGTCAGCGGCTGCAGCTGCGTGCGGCTGCACACCGGACCGGAGGGCATAATAGCCCCCCAGTCCTGTGTGCTGATCCGGTCCACGTCTGTCAGGGTCCTCCCGGACAGCCCCGGGCAAGATTGTGCCGCAGTGTGAAGCCAGCCTAAGGGGTAAGCTTTTCTCCATATGGAATGTGGCATGTAGAGTGTACATAGTCAGTAACACATTCAAGCCTGATTTCTGATGTATTTTTTATCAATTCAAAAACTCTTTGAAACATTTTTTCCAGTTAGAGAATAAAATGAAGAAACATAAAAAATAATAATAAAGATATTGTAACCTTGTGTTCCTTTTAAATCAGATTTGGAATCTTATGTATCCTCATAAATTTCATAAAATTGTACTAGAACTGCAAAAAGAAGACACGGCCCGTACATCCCAAACTGTATAATGTTACACAGTGTTTCATCTTGCAAATTTAATTCATTGGTAAAATCTAATGGCGGCTTCCATTATCACTAAATGCATCTGTTTATATTTTAAGTGAAAGCGAACATTCATTGAACGCGCGCTGTAATATAATGCCGACCTTCCCATCGCCAGCTGCCAGTCATTTAATCTTTCATCTTTTGTAGACTCGTCCGGTAATTTCTCGAGGACGGCGATCTCTGAAGACTGAACGTATAAGACGGATTTTCCTGCAGAGTTTCTATATAGCTTTATTTTTTTGGAGACCTTTAAACTATTGTTTTCATTTTCCCTCTATAAATAGCTTCCGCACCAACAAAAAAATATAAAATAAAATAATGGAGGTAGGAAACATGACCTTTGCAGGCAAACAAGACAAACAGAAATGTTTCACGGTCGACATTTTTCCGGAATATTGTACTGTGCTAACTACCGACAGCAACAAAACACATTGAGTGGTACAATGCCGTAAATATCGCTAAAGTGCATGGGTAAGCGGAAATTTTGCTGATAACTTCTTCGGGGGCATCAATTCATAACGTTCGAAGACGTTAACGGTGAAATATTATGTCATTTTGATCTACCGGTCCTTACTGGCGTTATTTTTACTGTAGGTCGATGGTCAGTTAATTTCTAGCGTAAGAGACAGTTTTGTTGACTGCGCTCGTAAGTCTAAGTGATCGTGTACTGGATTTGGAGGGACAATAGAAGATTTTGCAAAAAAGTAGACAAATCCTTGGCTTCACTGTGAAAAAGACTTGGCCTATGACCCTATAACAGTTTGCTAGAAGGGGTTTGTTCCAAACACAAGAGAACAGTGTTGCTAAAACATGTTCTAGCTTTGTTTTTGATCCCAAGGTTACATTACAACCTATTGTAAACTTAACGCAATACTTTCATACCTCACCTGCTAAAAAGTCCAAATGCAAAGGATAAAGATAAAGGTTGTGCCTGATATTTGAGTTCAGGCCCATATACTGGAATAATAATGTGCTGCAATACCCCACACAGTCTATGGAAAAGAGTGACCCTGATTTAGGGTGCGTGCACACGACCAGTGTACGCAGTGTTTTGGATGCAGCGTCTTTGCGCTGCGTCCAAAACGTTGCGTCGTACAGTACTAGCATAGTGGATGGGATTTCAAGAAATCCCATCCTCACTATGCGTAACCCGCCCGCAGCGTCTTTCGAGCTGCGGTGCGGGTTGCCGGGAGTCCGCGCCTCCGCAGAATGTTTATTTCATGCTGCGGACTCGGAAGCGGCTCCCTCCGGGTGACTGCAGGGAGAAGCCGCCCCACACCCGCTGCACACGGTGAGTACAGGGGGGCTGCGGTCTCCCTGCGGCCACCCGCGGCTTCCCTCAGGTCCGGAGGAGCTGTGTCCAACATGCAGCTCCTCAAAACCATGTGCACGCACCCTTAAAAGGAAAGGCAGATCTTGTCTTCTAATCTATTGGACAGAACTCAAGTGTTTCATGTAACAGGCTGGAGCCTAAAGACACACAAATGTATTTTCTGGCAGATTCCAGCTGAAATCCTAATGAAAATGTAAATGTGAAAAAGTTAACATTCGGCACAGCAATGTAAAAATGACATTGCTGTGCATATCTCCATTCTTTTATATCTCCATTCTTTTATTACTCAATTTAATTGCTTTAGGCTATGTGCCCACTGGACAGGAAAAAACAGCAGAAACACACAGTGGGCACCTAGCCTTAGGGTTTAAATTTTGGCCAGGTCCATTTATATGAAAAGGATATTCACAGAGAATATGTTACCTCTCTGACATGCATGAACATACAGTCACTGGTGGTAATTTACAGAGATGGATGAATTTATCTGTGTAAAAAGAAAAAATGGAAACTGCAGTGTTTGAAGCACTGCTGAGTCTAGATGACACAGGGTAACCAGGACACTAGAAAAAGGGGAGTTAATTTGTCAAAAAAAATTCCTCTGTTTCCGATCTCTTAGATACCCTATTTCTTCTGGACCCAGCATTGTTGCAAACTATACATTTTTCCATTTTTATCCTTTTTCTTCAGATTCTGTGTCTGACTTGATCAGGTTCAAGGGGAGCAGCAGCCAAGTCCAATTGACATAATTTCTCCTCTTATGGCCACTTTACATGTCCCAACATCGTTTCGATATTGGATACAAGGAAACGGGAGCGCGCACTTTTTTGGCTGAAATCCAAGATCGCATAGGAATGCTGTAATGGGACAAAATACCGGAATGCCCGCGCTGCCACCAAGACTCACCAGGAAACAAAGAGTTAACTGGGCAGATGTTTCTTTATTCTATCCTACGCGTTTCAGAGCCTCTATCCGAGCTCCTTCCTGGTGAGTCTTGGTGGCAGCGCGGACATTCCGGCATTTTGTCCCATTACAGCATTCCTGTTTCCACGGTTATCGTGAAGGTGCGGCCCTGCAACAGCCATTCTCTACAAGCCATCTTACAGGCGATTATACCGGTTGTGGGTGACACAACCGAACCAGGTGAGCAGTTCCCAATATACACCGCTATAACCCTTTGTAAAAAGGATAAGACCCTATGCGCATTTATCTCACGTTTACAGGTTGAAGATCGCATAGGAGCTGTCACACAGGGAGATATCGGCAGGCAACACAACAGCGATGTGTACGCCCCCTCGTACGAGCGACCCATGAACGACCATTTAACATGGGAGAGAATAGGGGAAGTTGTGCTCCAAGTCGGTGTTGGGCTGTCACACAGCATGATCCTGCCAGATCGTCCATCCAATATCGGGCAGTTGAGAGCTTGCACAATTATTCCCCGATATCGTTTTGGCATCGTTCTTGCATTGAATTGCTCATTTACACCACACAACGCACGAACGATATCGGGGCCAACGCACGAACCACGTGACTTTTTATCGAAGTTGGACGACGATATTGGGACGTGTAAAGTGGCCACTAGTCTCTATTTCTCAGTTTTATTCCTCCAATTTAAAACACAGAGCTTCTTATTCAAATTTTTTCGAGTGAACTCAAATTTTACTTGAATCTTACAAAACTCAATATTCTGTGTTTTTTTTTTGTAACTAGGGATGAACGAGTACTGAAATATTCGGACTCGCTGTACTCGTAAAGAGTACGTCCCGATACTCGGTACTCGTTATGAGTATAGCGAGTACAATGTAAGTCAATGGGGAAGTGAGTAATGCGAGTAATTCCTCTGCTGCCAGACCCTATAAAGAGGTCTGACAGCAGAGGATAAGGCTGCAATGGCCACATGATTGTTTAAAAGCGGCGGTAAAAAGCCGCCGGGTTTTTAAACAATCATTATGCCCCCTACTCGCTTCCCGCAGCCTCCCATACCGATGCTCCGCTCCCCAGCCGCCTCCCCACCCGATCTCATGTAACATAATGCAATGATCTTATCTGACCTGAAGGATTTTTCTGTGTAATGCTGTCATAACACGACAGAATGTGATGTGCACAGGGATGGTCTATGAAATAAGAATTCAACATTACTTCTTACAATAAATATTCACAAATTCATATTAACCACTGAACCTTTAATAAAGTTTATGGTCCCATACACAAATAGGACTAATGTCGGATGCACCTGCCAATATCAGTCAGTTCATCTAAAGCTTTATTGTGTATGGGTGTTGGCCAACTGATTGTCAGTGGAGATGTTGATAGGGTGTGTGCGATTTTGCACTCTGGTGTACTTTGCTCTCCAAGAGATAAGGTACCATCAGAGGAGTCTGTGGTGACTTTCTCATAGAGAACACTGATGGAGTTCAGTACCACCAGTGCTTCTGTGTATGGGAGAGACAGCCAAGTGATTGTCAGTCAAATGACCAGCCAATACATTGTTCATCCAACAGTCATCTAATGTGTATAAGGTGTTACACTTCCTATGTAGGGATCCACATTGTTTAACTGCTTTTAAATGGTGTTTTTGTGTTGTTAGTATATAGTTAATAAAGTTGTCATTTTTTAACCCCTTCCCAACCTATGATGTTGTACAACGTCATGGGCCGGTAAGGGGGGTTTGATGTGGTGAGCTCCGGCGTGGAGCTCGCATCAAACACCTGACATCTCAGCTGATCTCATCAGTTGAGATGCCAGGCTAACAGCACCATCGGATCCAGGATCCGGATCGGTGCTGTTAACCCTTTGGATCCCGCCATCAATCTCTGACAGTGGGATACAAAGACGCCGCAGCGGGGAACGCGCTGTTTCCCGCCTGCACCGGAGATCTCGCGATAGTATCACGGGATTTCCGGCACTCACGTGACAGGCCGGAGTCCTAGCTAGACCCCGGATGCTGTCACTGAGCACTTGTAGGTTGTGGTTGGCTGGCGCTTCCAACCACAACTAGTCCGTGATTCTGAGAGATACAGATGAGCTGCAGCTCATCTGTGTCTCCCAGAAGCGATTGGACTGTGCAGCAAGGTGCCTCTCTATGGGCAGTGTAAAACTAAGAATGAATTAAAAAATAAAGTTTTTAAAAACCTGTAAAAAAACAAACAAACATAAAAGTTCTAATCGCCCCCCTTTTCCACAATCACAATAAAAGTATTAAAAAAAATAAAAAAATACATGTTTGGTATGCCGTGTTCAGAATCGCCCGATCTATCAATATATTAAATCTGTTAATGAGAGCCGTGAACTCTGTAACGGAAAAAAAAATCCAAACGCCAATATTACGTTTTTTTGATCGCCGCAACATTGCTATAAAATGCGATAACGGGCGATCAAAACAGCAGATCTACACAAAAATAGTATAATTTGAAACGTCAGCTGAAGAGGCAAAAAATAAATCATCACACAGCCCCAAATCCCGAAGAACGCTACTGGTCGCAGGACATGGCGCAAAAAGTCAGTTTTTGTTTTTTTTCAAACTTCTGAATTTTTTTTCACCACCTAGATACCAATAAAGGTATACATGTTGGGTGTCTACGAACTTGTACCCACCCGAGGCATCACCCCATCAAGTCGGTTTTACCATATAGTGAACATGGCGACTAAAATACCCAAAAAACAAACATGTAATTGCACTTTTTTTTGCAATTTCACTGCACTTAGAATTTGTTTGCAATTTCCCTGTACACTATATGGTAAAATAAATGATTGCTATGAAAGTACAACTCGTCCTGCAAAAAACAAGCTGTCATATGAATGTATTGATGGAAAAATAAAAAAGTTATGGCTCTTGGAAGCAGGGGAGCAAAAAACGAAAATGAAAAATGAAAAATTCCAAGGTCATGAAGGGGTTAATATTATTTTTGTGTGAACATCTTTATATGCAGGGTCTTTCTCTCCTTTGAGTAAATTTCTCTTCACCTTGCATTATATGACACCCTCTTTTGACTTTTTGCTGTGTATTCTCTCCTTCTATATAAATATACTATTTATTTGAAATTCTTAATGGCCGGGATTAACATTGGCCCGAAATTAAGAATTTCAGGCTTAATTCCAGTTGGCAATACAAAGCTGGTATTAACTATTTATGACCCAGTTTGCACACCCGCTACATTGCAATTGAAAGAGGCGGGTAAAGTGCCAGGAATTGAAGCTTCTTATGAATGAGCCTATTTATGAGGTGTCTGTGGGATGCCATTCTATAACATGGGAGGCCTAATAAAGATGGGCCCTCACCCCCGTGAGAATACCAGCCCTCGCTGGTTGATAGCACTATATAAATTAATACATATTATTATTAGTATTATTATGATTATTATGAGATTAAATAGTGATTGCATATTTTTAAGAAGCAATGCCATACTATGGGGTTTCATCAGTGTGAACAGACCTATAAGATCATGGATA